>JAWLRI010000923.1:7481902-7500294 GCA_034781795.1 Crypturellus tataupa | reverse complement strand
CGCGGGGCGCAGGATGTGAGCGGCGGCGGCGGCGCCGGGGCTCGTCGGCCGCCCGCAGCCCCCCGCCGCCCATGACCATCGGCGGCAGCATGAGCAGCGGCTACTGCAGCCTGGATGAAGACCTCGAGGACTGCTTCTTCACCGCCAAAACCTCCTTCTTCCGCAGCGCGCCCAGCAAAACCCCCGCCAAGGTAACGGCTCCGCGGCGGGGGGACCTTGGGGACGCCGAGGAGACCTTGGGGACACCGGGGACCCCCGTGCTGGTGCGCAGGCACGTGCAGGTGCTGCCTTTGCAGCACGCAGGGCACAGCACACGCTGCGCGTTGGCCCCGCTGCAGGTTTCCCCAGCCCTGTACCCCACGGGGACCGCATGGTCCTCTCTGCCTCAGCAGGACCCAGGGTCGCTCCGTGATTTATTTCCCCCAGGGTTTTAGGGGGCAGTGGGCACATGGGGAAGTTGGGGGCTGCGGATGGCGCCGCTCGCGCTGGGGAAGCCGGAGGCCGCGGGCGGCTCCTCAACATGGTGGCGGATGCGGTGCCGGGGCGGGCGCCCGTCTCGGAGCCCCCGGTGCCGCGGGATGGGCGATGCGGAGCCCGTGGGGAGCGGCATTCCCAATGTCCCTGCCCGGTGCTGCTGGGGGATGCTCCAAAACAGCCTCCCAGCCTCGCCGGAGCCGGGCGCAGGAGCAGGAGGGGAGCAGAAGCCATTGCGGAAGCGCAGCGAGAAGCACCACGAGGAGCAATCTGGCCGGGCGATGTGGCCCGAGTGCACCCCAACGGGCACTGGTGCTCGCGCCGGGGCGAGAGCAGCCAAAACGGGGCTGCCCGGCTGGGCAGAGCCTTGGTCAGCTGGAAAAACATATATAAATGTACATATATATGTAAGAAACGTTCCCTCGGGTTTAACGCAGGGTATTCCCTGGTAGGCACCGGCTCCCGCTGCTATGAATAACCAGCATGTCCCGCTGCCTTTAAATGTCACTGGATGATTCATGAGCGTAGGAGACGCGGGAGATGGTGCAGCGCGGCTCCCACCGCTCCGAGCGGGTCCCAGAGCCCGGAGGTGCCGCTGGCACCGGCACCCGGAGCATCCCCAGGGCTCCGTGCGAGGGGGCTCGTCCGGGCTGACCTGGGGTGGAAGCGGTGCCTGTTCCCTGGGGAGGGAAGGCCGGGAAAACCCCGCGTTTCGCTCCCCTTCTCCGCAGCCGCTTTTTCCCGCAGGCCTCCGCGCGGCAGCGCTTCTGCATCCCGCCGCTCGCTGAACAACCCGCTCAGGGCCGTGCACCGGGGACGGCCACACGCGTCCCGCTGGGGACACGCGCCACTGAGCAGCATGCAAAGTGCGGGGAGTTTTTCCCACCCAAAAGGCTGGAAAAACCACAGGGCTTGGCTCATTTGGCCACTCTCCTTATGCACTTGGTGGCAAAGGTACAGGTGACCGCAGCCACCAGGAAGCAGCACGGGGGTCCCCGGCCGTGCCGGGATGGTGGCAGGAGGCGGCGGTGCGGAGGGCTGCGGAGGTTCCCCCTCGGCACCGTCGCGTGCGCCCAAGGAGGTACCCGGCTCCGCCGCGGCCCCAGCACCTCCGCGAGCTGAGGCAGCAGTTCTGCCGCTCCGGTGGAAGAAGCGGAAAGCCGATAACTGCGGCGGGGGCGTTTGCCATGGCGATGGGCGTTGCTATGGTGCCAGGTGCCGCGGCGCTCGCGCGGGCGAGCGGGTCCGCGCCGCCACTCGCTCCGTGCCCGGGTCCATGCGGGCTCTCCCAGGAAGGAACCCCGTTGCTGCAGGGGTTTCCTGAGGTCCCGTCTCCATCCTTGGAGAACCAGGAGCCCCTGTTGCTGTCGGGGGCTTCCTGGGGTCCCCTCTCCATCCTTGGAGGACGCAGGAGCCCCCGTTGCTGCAGGGGTTTCCTGGGGTCCCCTCTCCATCCTTGGAGAACCAGGAGCTCCCGTTGCTGCCCTGCCTGCTCCTCTCCTCTGGGATGGGCTGTGTGGCGCTGGCTCCCGTTCCCGGTGATGAAACCAAGCGAGCGGGGGGACTTGCCCGAAATATTGATTTTTAGCTCAGTGAAACGTTAGCTCAAGGATGCGCTGGCTGCTCCATGAAGCATCGGTCCTGGTTTACGGCCAATGCGCTGCTTGCCCTGGCAGGGCTGTGCAGGGAGCATCGCCCCGCGTTGCACAGTGCATTGGGCATCGTGACAGCAGCCCCACGTGCTGCTCTCCACCGCATTCCCGTGTGGTTTGTGTGCGGAGCGAGGGAATTGGGGACCTTCCAAGCTGGGTTTCCCTCTGCTCCTGGCCCTGGCTGGTGCAGAGGGTCGGCAGTGCCTGGGCCATGGTGTGGGAATGGGACCGGCGCTCCCGGTGCTCCCGGCCAGGGATGCTCCATGGCCCAACATCCCTCCCGTCTCCCATCAGGCGCTCCCGAGCGGAGGTGCAGCAGGGAGAAGCTGTTTCCAAGTGAAATCTCCATGGAAATCAGAGCGCGGAGCCTGTTCCCACTTGCCTGTCGCCTCTTTGCAACGCAGCCCTGATGCTCTTCCCCCGCTTTGCCCCTTTCCTCCCGGCCCCAGAGCAAACACAGCCTCAGATTGGAACTTATTAAGGGAGAGAAATACGTGGGGCATCTGCACGGGGAGGCGTTTGCCAGGGCCGGGCCGTGTCCCTCCTTCCCGCGAACTCGCAAATCTGCTTTTAGGGCCGCGTCGGAACCAGGTCCCCGGCACCCCGGGAGGCCCCACGCGCTGTTTTGCTCTCGGCGTGTTTCATCCTGTCCCCGTAAAACAGGAAATGTGGCAACGGCTTCACGGTTTAGAGCTTCTGTTTTTCTGCCCTGGGCCGCGTTGCATATTCTGCACCAGAAAGGCTGCAAACCGCCAGCTCGGGTGAGCAGAGAGCAGGAAGGAGCCGATCTGCAGGTTAGCGCGGAGGGGGAGCAGTGAGATGGTTTCTCCAATTCCTGGCCCCGGTGGTCGCTCTGCACACACGAAATCGTTTTCTGCGATGGAAACGGTCGCGCCATCTGTCCCCAACGCCAACAGGTTAATAAAAGCAAATTAATTCTCCACCAGATGCAAGATGACTTGTAAAATGACCCCCAGAGAGCACAAAATGCCTATTAAACCCCATCGCTGTCACATTGCCATAATGCAGCATTCCTCTTCCAGTGGCACCGGAACGGGATCGGGAAGGAGCAACCTGTTGTCCAGATCCCTGTGCTCTGGATTGAAGCATTGGCCTCATTTCCCTCCGGTGTTTTCCCAAATCTCTGGTGTTTCTTCTTGTCTTGGCATCAAAAATGGGGAAAATGAGGCCCAAACGACTAGTGCTGAGCAAACCCCAGGTCCTGGCACAGGTTATTCCTACCGGGAGCCACTCAGCCGTGTTGCACTCCTGGGCCCTGGCGCTTCCTTTACTTCCCGCTGTTTAACCCTTGTTCCTAGATTTCCTCATCCCTTATGGATGCGGATTTGCTCCCGAGTGGTGCAGCCCAGGAGCAGGTTGGTTTTGTAGGCGCGAGGGCTGTTATCCAGCATCCTGGTGTTGTGTTTTTGGGGTGTTCGTGGGCTGTTGGAATCGCTGCTCGTATGGGAAGTGGGAGCTCAGCTCCCGCTTCCACCAAGGACCATGTTGATCCCGTTCCCTGCAGAAAACCACCCGCAAGGGCTTTGTGCCGGTGGCTCCTGAGCCTCCTGCATCTCCCTTTGGGTCCCCTTGGGTCCTGGTGTCCCCCTCATGTCCTGGTGTCCCCCCATGTCCTAGTATCCCCCTACCACATTGGTGCCCTGCGGTCCAACCTCGGTTCTGCTTCCGAAGGGGAAGTTCCGCAAAGCCTCCGGAGCGAGAGCGGAACCGCAGCCCTGGCCCCGGCATCGCCGCGCGCCGACGCGCTCTGCGGTTTGCTGCAAACGCACAGAATTTCCAAACCTTTGGGCACCAGCAAGGCGCTGCTTGGGGAATAATTCAGGGAAGATTTAAGCTCAGATCCGGCCTGGATGGAGCCGTGGGAATTGGTTCCCACTGCTGCAGGTTCCCAAACGCTGCAGGTTTGGGAGCGGGTTCCTTGCGTGGCAGATGAACCCGTGGGTGCTCTAAAGAGCACGTGGGCTTTGGCTCCTTGCACGGCACAAGGAAACTCTCTTCAGATGCAGGTGGTGCCTGGGCAGCCGTTTTGAAATTAGATTTGTGGTCTTGGCTTCTTTTCCTGCTCTATCCTGCGTTTCCCTGTCCGCATCTGCAAGGCAGCAGCAAGCGCTGCCTCCAAACGGTACCTAATCCCTGTCCACGTATTTCCCAGGCACAAAGACCCAGGGAGATGCCCTGTTGTCCAACAAGACTTGTCTCTTCTTATTCCAGAATGTCGCAAAAACCTTGGAAGAAGAAAAACGGGCACCTCCGAGCGCCCAGGAGATCAAGCAGAGGATCGAGAAGTACAACGCCAAGGTGACCAACTGCCTGCTCATGAAGCTGGTAGGTGCTGGGGCCGCTTCCTTGGGCTGGGAGCCGAACCAGCTTGGGAATGTGCCAAGCAAGAGCATCCGGAGCGCCTTGTGCCCAGCTCCATCCCGGAGTTGGTTTTCCCTTGGTTTTACTACAGTTGGAATAACCCATCCCCGCCTCTGTCCTCCTTGGACTGCAGACGGAGGGCTCCTTCGATGGCCAAGGGGAAACACTTTTTGTTTTAAGAGTGAAATAACTTTTAAGGGTTATAAGAGCAGCAGTTACGTAACTTTCTGCTGCTTGATAGCATCTCAGCTCAACACGGTGTCTATCTAAAACACTAAATGTTGCTTAAAATAATTTTCTTCCTGAGGACTGCACAGTGAGTTGTGTTTTGTGCCCTTGATTTTTATGAGCCACTAATTTAGGGGTGATTTGGACCCAGTGTTTTCCTGAGTTACTTTTATTTAAGCGTAGCAAGATGCAATGTGGGGGCTGCTGAGCCCTTTGCGTGCCCTTGCTGGGCAGCGAAATCCCTTTGTACAGCCAGGGTTTTCCTTCAGTTTTGCAGATTTAAGGGATAGGGAAAGAGATCTCATGTGAGACGGGGTGGTTTCAGTGCTGCTTTATTGCACGCAGACGTGAGAAACTCAGAAACTTCAGGACCACAGTGGGGAGCTCCAGCTGAGCACCGGCATCGCGGCCCACACAGCGTTTTCCAATCTGCATTTAAGAGCAGCTGCCAATTACACAGAGCAACCAGCGTGTAGCGAGATCGGTTTTAAATAAGGCAAGATAGGACAGATGCTAGGAAGAGATGACTCATTATGAAGAAGTAAGAAACAGGAAAAAAAAAAAAAGAAAATCAGCAGTGACTAACCCAAATTGCTGGTTACATTTACGTGATTAATAAGGAGCCCTCAGTCTCATAGCAGGGCACTGAGCACAGCGGAAAGTTCTTCTGCCGTCATCCCGCAGGCTGGAGCGTCGTGTTGGGAGACCAGGAGGTCCCTCGTGGTGGGGAATAGACCACCATGAGGTAGTTGCCAACCATGGAAATGCCCTGGGTTGTGACTCCGGTGTCCTTTGCTCTAGAATGACGACGGGACCTACACGGGCTTCATCAAGGTGCACCTGAAGCTGCGGCGTCCTGTGACGGTGCCGGCGGGGATCCGGCCGCAGTCCATCTACGACGCCCTCCGGGAGGTGAACCTGGCCGACACGACGGCCAAGAGGACGTCCTTCTACCTGCCGCTCGACGCCGTCAAGCAGCTGCACATCAGCAGCAGCACCACGGTGAGCGAGGTCATCCAGGGCCTCCTCAAGAAGTTCATGGTGGTGGACAACCCCCAGAAGTTTGCACTTTTCAAGGAGATGCGGAAAGACGGGCAAGGTGAGTTGGTGCCCTTAGAACTGGGAGCGTGGAAGGATTTTCTTTGGGAACGTGGAACGGTTTTCCTTGGACCTTCCAATTTCCCTTCAGCCTATGAGTTTCCCTCGCTATTTTGTGTTGCAGAAACAGTGAGTTTCCCAATGGGGCCCTCTTAAGTCCTCTCCTGCCATGGGCTAAAAAGAATTCTAGACAAATAGTGGTGGATATAGACTTCTGTTGTGCATCTGTGAAGCTGGAATTAGAGAATTTAGGTGTGCAGCCTATGCTGGTGATGGAGAAAAGCACCAGATACCCGGTGCTTCAAGCCAGTGCATTAATTAGGAATCATCTACCTGTATTTCCCCCCAAAGCAGACTTTGTTTTGCTCACGTGAACGTTAAGCGCGTTGTTCGGGGAGGACCAGACTGGCAAATTGTCTCATGGGGAACGTGGTATCAATGCGCTCAGTCTAGGACTCGCCGTGTTGCGTCAGACAGTCGCTTTGGGTGAATAAATGGCCTGATATCTAGAAAATGTGATGCTGCCCCCATGTTATTTTGAGGTTAATGGGGAATTCTGAGTTTTCAAAGCGGGGTTAAAGCCCTGCTCGCCGTGGTGTGTTCTCCCCTCCGCAGTTCTGCTCCAGAAGCTCCCGCTCACGGAGTATCCCTTGTACCTCCGCCTGCTCGCCGGCCCCGACACCGACGTGCTCAGTTTTGTGCTGAAGGAAAACGAAACTGGGGAAGTTGAGGTAGGTCTGTGACCCCTTCCCTTGGCTTCTACGTGAACATTAACAGCTTTACCCAAACACGTGGCAATGTCAAACGCACCCGTGAGGTCCATGCAGAAGGGCCTGGGCTCACGGCGAGGCACTCAGGTGGTGATTTTGCCATCTTAAATATTGAATTTGATATTAACTTCTCAATAACGTTGTTATTTTTTATCTACTGAATGGACTGCTTGGACTTAACTTTTTGAGAAATGTTTGGATTGCTTATATTGCTCATAAATTACGATGATTTTTTTAAGGAATTAAACGTGAGCTGTGAAATCCCTGAGGTCAGTTTTGATGTCCAATCCGTAATCTGTTTACGGAACCAAGCAACAGTCCCAAAGTTAATCCCTCACAATTAGATTAGCTAAATACTGCCCTAACTAATCTGCTAGTTTAAGTAGGAGCTGGGGCCGTTCGGGTAACAAACCCGCAGCCGGTCCCTGGTCGCAGACATCTCTGTGTTGTGACCAAGTGCGGGAGCCTCTTGGAACCTTCCTCAAGCTGTTGAGTCTCCCAATTGGAACCAGGCCTCTTTGCGAGAGGTGTAGGACAATTATTTGTGCATATATTGCAATTGCTTTATGGAATGGGGCCAACTCTTGCAGTGGAAACCTTGAGCCACCTGGGTAAACAGGGCTCCCGTTAGGACTCTGTGCTCGGGAGCTCCAAACTATGTTGGTCCTGCGTGTTTGTAACCCGTTATCACAACCTGCCACCTTAATCCAGGCTACCTGGACGTCACATATGTCTTTGAACTCTGTTGTTGCTCCTCTCCATGGAGTCGGGGCAAAACAAGGCGTCATCAAGGCCAATCCCTCTCTTTTTCCCGCAGTGGGATGCATTCTCCATCCCGGAGCTCCAGAACTTCCTAATGATCCTGGATAAAGAAGAAAAGGAGAAAATCCAGCAAGTGCAAAGGAAGTACGAGAAGTTCAAGCAGAGACTGCAGCAGAGCTTGAAGGAGGCGGGAGGCAAGCCCGGGTAGTCGCTCGGGAGGCGCGTGCGGACTCGGACTAAGCTAGGAACTGGTTTTAAAATGCAAAGCCCCTTCTCAGGACTCCTCATAGCGGTCACTCACTGTCCCTCTTCATCCTCCCGTCACGGACTGGCACGTTGCAACCCCGCAGCGAACGCGCTGCGTTTCCCTCTTCTGAAACCTCTTGTCTCAGGACCAGACCAGGCAGAGAGCGGGGAGCCCGTTTCAACCGGGGGCCCCTCGGCAAACCCACGCGCTGCGGTCGACTCTTGGGCTCGCCCTGAACCGCGGGGTGAGGAAACGTCACGGAAAGGCTGAGTGTGGAGCCGAGGGGAGCAGCTACGCGGGCTCGGGCAGGTTCGGCTCCCGCTTGCGCGGCCGGTGCCGGTGCCGGTCCGTCAGTGTCCGCGGCAAAGGCCTCTCCTTGCGCAAGCGGGAAACAGCGGATAAGGAGGTGGTTGCACCAAACCACGTGGGCGCTGCAGCGGGAACCGGGGCCAAACGGGCTCTCGTGCAGCGCTGAGCTCACGAGTGACGCGATGCCGAGGTGGCTGCAACGCCACAACCCTCTTTGACTAAGTATTATTGAGATCTAGTAAAGAGAAGTCATCTATTTTTACCCTAATTAGCTTTTTAATTAAAAAAAAAAAATGCTTTGAAGGCAAATTAAAGCAAATATTCCCGCTGCTTAGCTTAGCAAGCCTAAGTTTTACCCGTGTCCTACTCTGTAGGAATGGGGACCAGTGTTTTAAAAAATTCCGTTGGAAAAGTGTCAAGGATGATGGTTGGGATGTGGGAGAATGGCTGGCAATTCCATTTAGCAATGTGGAGCTAAGACTAACCCAGGAAACCTGTCATTTCACAGTCCGGCTGCTCTCGTGCTATGCACAGGTTGGGAAGTGCGGAGAGTTGGGAAGAGGGACGGAGCTCTCGGCCTCGGTTTCCTCCTCTTAATCCGTGTTTCCCTTTGGTACCTCTCCTCCGCGTGGTGCTGTCCCCCATCCCTCTTTGGAGCCTGGCTCCAAACACCGGCTCCGGTGCAGATCCCGCTGGATTGGTCCTGGTTTCCCGGGACCTGGAGCCAGGAGAGCAGAATAAGCAGCTCTTCCCGCTGTGGACACGGTCGGGCAATGCGAAACAGCAAAAGGCAGCGTTAAAACAAGCCGCGTTCGCATGGGGCTTGGGGAGCCGCTGTGTGTGGCCTCGGTGGCCCAAGTGTCCCTTTGGCCTCGCCACAGGGACTGCTGCGAAATGGGAAAGGTGGGAACAGGCTCCCGGGCAGGACAGACAACTTGGAAGTCCAAAATTTACCTCAGTGCCTTTTGATTTTTATTTTTTTCTCCTTAAGTGTAAAACATGGGGGCTAAGGAGGAAGCTGGATCAGGGCTTAGGTGCAGCGGCCTCGTCAGTCCCCGACACCCCAGCACCTGCAGCCCTGCTGGCACGAGGCCACTTTCCTCCACGGAGGGACAAGGACCTTCTCCTCCTTCCTCCAAGGTGACTGTTTGGGATAATTTTTTTCCCCCCAATTTATACTTGAGTTGTTTGTAATTTTTATTAACCTTAGAGAGCAACTGCATCGCTCGGAGCCCCTCCGTTTGTGCAAATGCTGCTTGGTGCGAGCTCGGCTCAAGCTTTAGCTTTAGCTCAAGCTTTAACTTTAGCCCAAGCTTTAGTGCAGGGAGGGCCTCCCCGCGCTGCGGTCGTCCCCACCCCGGTGACCCGCAGCAACGTGGCAGCAGCCCAAGGACATCAGTCACTCCTCGTGCTCCGGGGCTGTGTTTGCCCAGTTGTCAGAACACTCATTACTTCACCGTGCGCTCGTGAAGTCATTCAAATAACATCCATCCAGCGCTCTGGGCCTCAAGAGCACCGGATAAACACTTCTGTTCAGGCAAGAGGAAGAACGCTGCAAAAAACTGCCCTTGGTTCTGAGAAGCAAGACCCAGAAGCTTGTTTTTAATCTCCTTAGTTTTCTGGCTAAAACTTGTGTTTCTTTTCTGTTGTTTTCTACCCGTTTTGGTGTTTCCCTTTCCCTTCCTAGAACCCAGCATGTCTTGGACATCTGGCAGAAGGCATGGCTTATGCAATTACCGTGAATGCTGCTGAAAACCTCCTGCAATGGGGAGGGCTGTTTCTTTTGGGTTTATTTTATTCTTTTTGAAGACATGGGGCATTTGAAGAATATTTAACCTCAAAATCTCAACAGCCAGTTGACCTGTGCTAAGGCACGAGTCTGGGATAAGAGAGTTGCCCCCTTCCTTAAGCGCAAATCCTGTTGGCAGTGCCTTGGTTAGTGTGTTGCCTCGTTCGTGTGGATTTATTTTTCCTGGTTCTTGTAAAACATGTAAAATAATGTGTATAGAATGGAATAGCAAAGCTTCTATGGCAAAGTGAGATGCATTTTTGCAATGCTGTAATTTATTTTTATTACTCCGCAGTAATTCGGTGGCATTTTTAAAAAATGTCTCGCAGCTTTCCTGAAGGTTCTGAAATTACTTGTTCATGGGCACAGTGTAAAAGACAAAGATAATAAAACTGTCAGTAAATCAAGGAATCTCTTCTAACTTATTTATCTGGCGCCCTCCTGTGGTACTTTCATGTATTAAGCCTAAAACAGAAATCCATCCTAGAAGGGAATAATAATGCTATTTTTTTTCCAGTCTTTTATTTTTATGAAAAATGGACAGTTAGAGCAATATTATTAATTGGATTAATTCCAGACATTACAAAAGTCCACGACGTGTCCTTGCATGAATGGGACGTGTCTATTACCCTTGATCTGGAGGCACAACACTTTCATAAATAATGAGATCTGATTAATTCTTACGCTAGGCTTTTCTCCTACTTCTTCCGCCCAAGCTTTGGAGCCTTCTCAAGGCCTTGAATATATTTCCGAGGTAGCTGGTATTCTTCTGCAATAGAAAAAAAGAGTTCATTTCAGGTAAATATTTGGAGTTTAAGAAGTGACCTTGTATCTTGCTATAAGCAATCCTGGCCTGGTTCCGGAAGGAACTTACCTAGCAGCATCTTGGCCAGATGGTGGATTTGATTGCCTTGGATCTGGACCTGAACTCTGTCCTTTGTTCCTGGTACTGGGGTGATCGTGGCGCTGGCCTGTACCCTCTGTTGCAGGATGCTGGCAACGCACTGTGGGTCTAGACCATAGAGCTCGAGGTTCTTGATAATTGTCACCTGCGGGTTGTAATAATTATCACCAATGTCACTGCTGTCCGTGGCTCATCTCGGAAAAGGAAATTCAAAATCTATCATTTAAATTTTGTCTTTACCTTCTTATTTGATGATCTCTGTGCTATGGTTATGCTGATGGGCTCAATGTTTCCTTTCCTCACAATGGGTTCTTGTCCAAAAAACGTCACCTGGTGTAAGGGCTGCAGGCGTTCAAGACACCTGAAAGAAGTTTATAGAGGATGTTACCTGCTTTTCACTTTCCTTACAGGTTTTTATGTGAAAGCCAAGATTGTAATGGTGTGTAAGAAGAATCCAGATCTTAGCAAGGCTAGATCTCACGCAAGACTTATATCTTAGACATTATTTGAAAGAAGGGACTGATTAAAAAAAAAAATAAAAAAAAATAAAGAGATAGTCTACTGACTAGAAAAATTCTAGCTTAGATCATTACTGGTAAGATTTTACAGTTTGATTCTTGTGGATGAAAACCATCTTTAACTGAGTTAAATATTCAGTAAAATTCAGCAAAAGCTATGCTCCTTTTTAAATCTTTTTTTAAATGGTAAAGAGGAAAAACAACTTTAGTAGTCAGCTTTAATACCAATAAATGTGAAAGTATTTTTATTTTACTCATAGGAAGTTACAACCTGATAATATGGGTCTCTGAATTGCAAGCAATAAATCTGTGTAATTTAAAAGACTACATTGGAAAGGTCACCTGCTCAGGAGGTCATCCCATTTAAGGTTTGTGATTTCATCTTGTTCTGATTTATCCAACAGGCAGTCACACAAAATAGCATTCACCTTTACAAAGCTACAACAGAAAAACAGTGCGTTAGGCACGAACAAGTTCATTTTTACCTCTACCATCAACATCTCATGTGGAAACAGGGTAGGACAATTGTCCCATCTACTTACTTTTTGTTTGTTTCATCAACCAACTCATTAGCCTTCACATAGTTAATGACGATGTTCCTCACCTCACTGCTTGACAGGATGCTGCCTTTTCTAGAAGGAAAAAGTAACCTAATTACTACATTAAGAAACAGATGTTAGCTAGACTCACTAAGGAGAAAAAAAGAGAGCAATCACCCCCGCTACATTCAGTAGCAACAGCTCAATGAGGCAAAAAAGCTCTTCAGATCACCCAGGTACCCTCTTGAAAACCTTCTTTTTGCTATTACCCTTCCTGGTGGCATCACAGGGCTGCCCAACTTGCCAATGTGGCAGCAGCAGCAATAGGTCCGTTGGCCTCTTCTTCACCTCACCCTGGTTTTATCTGACTTTTCAAGTGCTCACCTGTGTCCGGATTCCTGGAAGAGCGGGATCATTTTTGCCGAGACCCCATAGAGCGGAATGATTTCAGGAGCGTGGTAAGATTGTTCTCTGTCTTCAGCCTTGCTATCTTGGGCAGCAGTGGCCGAAGAAAAGCCTTCAGGTACCATAAATGCTTTAATGCTGAAACAATAATTACTGTTAATTGGAATTATTTTAAGTGAAAGGAATGAAACTTATAACTTCCATTCACTGAGCTATTTAGAAAGGGAGTTCAAGTACATTATGGGTACTAGAGCTAGAAATACCTGATTCCTCTCCTTCTTCTTAAAGACTAATGACCATTTCAAAGATTACAATCTTCTACTTACTCTGGATGTTTCCAGTCCACTTCCACAATGCTCTCCACACCTTTGTTCAGCTCCTTCACTTGTAAGATCTTCTGATGCTGCATAGATTGCAGGAATTTGGAGAACTGAATGAAGGAGCAATGATAAATGTGGAGAAAATTAGACATAGAAAATTCCACTCCTTGTAATTTTAAAGGCCCAAAGTAACCCACTAAGTCAGAAAATTAATAAATAAGGCAGCTCTCCCTGACACCAGCTTCTGTAAACAGCAATTTCTAAGGAGCAGATAATGACTGTCAGATAGGCTTTCACCTGAAGCTTTTTCTCTCCATTTTTTATTTAAATTAATACAAAGAAGGAAAAAAAGAGAGAGAGAGAGAGAGAAATCTCACCTTCTTATAGCTTGATTTCTTTATGTCCAGCTGTTGTCCAGCAGGGCTATAGAGAGATTTTTAAAACATTATTTAGTTAGTGGTCGCCCTATATTTCTTCTTACATCTTGCTACTTATGCTAAAATTTTCTGAACAGCAGAAACAGGAATCACAAAGAATTAATTCAAAAAGCTGCCAGGTAGACCATGATAAGTGAAACTAGTGCTGATGTTCCCGCATCAAATACTGTGAGAGTGAGCAAAATCTTGGACAGCCTTAGATAAGAACTGATTTTAACTTTTGAGTCAAAAACTTCATCCCAAATATCACATGCTTACTCTACATTTTTAAGGACAAAACCAGACTATACAAAGATAATCTTCTTACCACGTACCAGCATGAGAACATATGGCTACGGAGAAACGTGCTGGTCAGTAGAGGGAGATCTGACTTCTTTACTTTGCATTTTAAAGCATGAAAAAAACACTGGTTAAATAATTCATCCATTTGCTCTGCAAGAAAAAACAAACAAAAAGTATAGTAACTATTCTGTCCTTCCATACGGACAAGGAAGTGTTCTCAAGAATGATACACTTCAGGATACTCTCACAGCTTTCATTTTTGATGTCTATCTTTTACTAAAAAGTCAAATATCTCTTTAAGCTCTACATCCAAGAGTTACAGAATAAGACCAAGAGACAAAAATTGCACAGTCTCAACCCAATTCTGATGTCTTCCACATGTGGGGCAGGCTTATTCCCAGGTTTTTTTGCACATAAGTAACAGCGATCACATCACAATCAGGTTATGCTCTGGACCATGAAACTACCAGTGTGATAAAAAATGTCTTCCAGGGATTAAAATGAAGCAGGACTGTCTAAAATGAATCCATATAAATGAAATCTTCTGGTATCACACCTAAATGTTTATGTCTTGCAGTACTTACCACTTAGCAATATTTATTGTTTTAAAAGAGGTTTCCTGAGCATCGTAGTAACCCTTGCTCTTACAGGGAGCTGCCTGTAATTCACAGTAATCTGGATCATGAACACCAGCTTCAGCAAACAAAAGAGGTGCAATGTGGTTCTGTCGATCTGCAAAAATACCTTGTGGGGTCCTGCTGTCCTCAGCTTCCTGCTGAACCTCTGCACTGTCATCTTCAGCTCTTTCTGGAGCTCTGTTCTCATTGAGTTCTTCTTTGCCCATCAGTCTTGCATGGCTGTCTTGCTCCTTCAGGCTCAGATCAGCGATGTCCACGTGCTGCAATGGGTCAGCCGTGCAGTTGCTCACAGGCTCTTCTTGCTCTTCCTCATCTTCAGCACTCTCCTTTTCAGCAGGATCTGCTACCAAGGGAGCTAAGGTAGGAGGAGGAGATTTGTCACCTAATTCCCTAAAAATTAAGAAAAAAGCATAAAATAGCTTTCTGTATACTGCTTTTAAACCCACGGGACAATGAATAAATGTCCTCTGATAAAAGACATGAGCAGTTGCATGAATCTTCTGCATTCTCAAATCTATAAAACTTACTTTGTTTCACCTTCCTCCAAAATCTGTATGGTCCCCCACAAATCTAAGTGAAAACTGAGCAAACTAGTTAAACTGAAATGTATGACAATTCATTTTTTTGGTTAAGACTGGCAAAGTTGCCCCTTTTTAAGAAAAATTAATTCAGAGTGCAGTTTTAACAGAACAAGCAAATATTCTGAAATCAAAGTACCAGGGATGTGCTGCCTTCGTATCTGTAATGATTATACTCAAGTTGAAGGAACTAAATCAAGTTCAATTACTTTTTATATGCATTTTACAGATGCACCTGGATATATACCTACCAGAGATGGTCCATGTAGGTATGCAGGATAGCAAATCCCTTCCCCTTCATTCCAGCAGCAAGCATCTCCGTGGTGGACATATTGGCAACTCCAACTGCTACTGGAGCTCTGGGGAAAGAAGAGAGCATCATAGCAGGACACTGCAACTACCCTGTGCTTCTTGGACAAACAGGGGCTTGGACAGTGGCAGACAAAGCCAAGATAAAAGCTATTTTTGCAGAGAAACTTAACTGAATTCTTTTTCTGCAGAGTTTTCCACCCTGTTTAGCTCCACACTGCTTTAAATGCAAGCGAACAGACTTCCCTTTATTTCCTCAAAATCCCCAGGGTCTTCCTTTAAAAAAAATACTTTCCTTTCATTATCAGTTTTTGGGAAAAGCACACGAATAAGGAGCCCTCTGTACCTGTTTCCCAAGAGGGTGACGGCGCAGAGCGTGCCCCGCTCGACGCGGGGGAAGCCAGAAGATGGCACTGCAACTCCCGGCAGCATCAGATCTGCGCAGAGAACAGGGCAACGAGCGTTTAGCATTTAGCTTTAACAAGCAAGAGGAAAGCAGCTACCAAAGAAAGATTCGGCCACCATCCCTCCTGCTACTCAGCAAAAATATAAGCTTTTCAACAGCTCAGCCCCAGGTTCCTGCATGGAAGGTGAGAGTTCTTGTCTTCAAGCTGTGGAGCAAAGGGGCTGATTCAGGAGGTGCTGAGCACGTCCCCAAGGACAGCAGCAGAGCTCAGTGCTCACCTGGCAGGCCCGAAGGCAGGAACAGAGGGTCTTAACAATCTCCTTGCTAAGCTGCATGGAAACGTGCAGCTCCTTGTGCTTCCTTCGGCTTTCCAGAACTGGATGAATGGATGGGCACGTGAGTAAAGGAGAGTTTTCTATGCCTGATGGAGAGCATCGCATTATCACTGAGTTATGTTAAGAGAATCTGACCTCCCTCAGAGCAGCTACAACTGGCTGCAGTTTGCAGTCTCGTGGACAGATCTGTGCTCTGCGCTTTGGTTTTGAGGGTATCTCACTCCTCAGTTATCATGGATGTTCATGTGCATACTGAATCAGGCAATGATATTTTTCCCTTCCACTTGTTATGACAACTGCTTCCAGCAAATCTAAAAAGAAGGCTGCAATTGCAACCAGGATCCCCATCTCTATGGGCAGAAACCACCTAAAGACCTCGACATACCAGGGTAAGCACGTAAATAACCAGGGCAGGCAGTGGGCACTTGAATTAACAGAACAGACGGCTGAGAGCAGCACTGCCTTGTGACTCTCTCCTTAAGGCAGCGCTCTCCTAATTCCCTTCCCTTTCCCTATGCTGCAGGGTTGGAAACTGGTGCTTTTTCTTGCTCCTCTTGGCCATTGTCTCCGTTGCCAGCTCCTTATCTTTGCATCTTCGCAGGGGTAGCCTGGTTGCCACGGGAGATGAATGACCAGCAGCCTCTTTCACCAACCTCCTTGCCCCATTAGTACTTTTCTTTTTTATTTTCCCCCAGAAAATAGGTCAGTACAAGCCAGCAGCAGGGCTTGCTCCGATGTTTATCGCATCTACGCGTTCACACGCTTTATTTCGCTAGAAGCAAACAAAGTGAACAGGGGGACTCGAGCGCTTACACTTTAGATGTTGTGTCATGGAAAGAAAGACATCTCTTTCTACACGTACACTTCCATTTACGGACGAGGGCCACAATGGCTGGAATTTAATCTGCTTCTGGTTGAGCAGTTCTGCAATTTCAGTTGATAAAAGCCTGACTATCATGGGTCTGAACTGCATCCAAAGCAGCCTCCAGAAAATAGACTTTCCTGTTAGTGTTGATCCATAACTAAATTGTAGAGGAATTCAGGAATTCAAATCCAATCTCACCTACACAATCCACAATTTACTTATTTTCCATGGAATAAACCAGCTCACCTCTGAATTGACAGGGAAGCAGGGTAGGGGCAGATGAACTCAGCTGCCCAAGGTAAGTTATAACAAACCCAGACCAAAGACACAGATAGTTCAGTGTCCCAGTTCAGAGCTGTTAATCGAATTCACACCCTGGGACGGTATTCCAAATCTGAGTCTCTCAGAACAGAGGAATGCATTTAAAAACCTTGACCCACTTTGTTTCATTCACAAACTTACCTGGTGCTAATTTATATTCCCCTTGGGAGATCAGCAAGAATTACTTGGTGAAAAATGAACCTTGTTATTTCTTTCAAGTGCATTTTTGACTCTGGGAGAGAGAGCATCACAAAAGCTGTGTTCTGAAATATCGATTTCCAAAGACAACTGCTTTTTACCATGCAACGTAACAAAGTTTTCGTTTTCCTACCTGCTCCTCCTGCAAGCTTCTGCAGCACTGGGGGCCATGTGGAAAAAGCAGGGAGAAGGTCTGGATAGGCCCACAGAGTGTACACTGTCCCAAAACAGAACCAAATTTAGAGATGCATCACCAAAAACTCCTCTAGCTGTTGTTTCTTGTCCTTTCTAAGACTAAAGTGAGGACTAACCACAATTAAATACTCTTCTGCCACTCAGGTATTCAATAAACCTGAAGTCAGAACAACCCTATAATAACTAGTATACGTGAAGAAGAAAAATTGCCAATGAATTCCAGCTTCCATGGGTTATTGTAAAGGATATATTACAGGGTTTTTTTGTATTATTTTCCTTAAATTTGGGGACACTTCAAGCTATTCTACTAAGGGAAGAATTGCTGGGTGTGTTAGGGAAGGAAAGGGGGGAAGAGCAGAGTACCAGAGCAATTTGTTGCCTAATTCCAAGGATGCCTAGAAGGGAACATCACACTTCTAGGAATTACAGCTTGGAGTTGCTGGACAAAAAGGGAAAAGGGGCGAGGAGAGCACTAACCTATGACTCACAAGACTCGTCTCCCAGTTTCTGTGCTACAGGAGACACTGTTGGACCCTGTCCCCTCTCAGCATCCAGAATCCAGAAGTCCTGCTGGATTTACACAGATGTTGGGAGCATAAACACATTATAGACTGTGAGGATGCTGTGGTGAGGGGACACACACAAGCACCTAAAACACAGGCAAAATTGAGGGGAAAAGGTTGATGTCCAATAGGTAAAGAGGGAGGGAGAATTCCTCTAATCCGCTTCCCGTACCTGTTGGATACAGAGTTTTCTCAATTTCAAACAGAACCGGGTTCCTGCTGTTCGTATAAACAGTGATGGCTTCCCCTTTGTGCGTGTGTATTTTGATGACATTCAGTTCCTCTTTGTTCGGGATAAACTCCGCCAGCTGCTCCGTGCTGAGCGTAGGAAAAGCCGCTGCCACATCGGTCCGTAGTTTCCTCCTGCGAAGACAAATCACAGACGTGTCACAAGGCCGTGCAGAGAAAATAATCACCAGTTACCGCTTTTTGGTTATTCATGAGATTCCCACTTCTATTTTTTTCCGCAGAGAAGCTAATTTGAAGGGTTTATGTCTGGGTTTGCACATGAAAGAGTCGCACATGGGGGAACAGGGGGAGAAACAGGCTGGTCCTGCCCGATCGCGGCGGCTGTCGCCGTCTTTGTCACCAACTTCAAAAAATGCCCCGAAAACCTGGGCTTTGACGTCAAAAGTCACTTAAAAACAGTTCAATTATGGCCGCACCTCCAAGCTAAAAAAAGACAGAATAAAAGGAGGAGAGAAACTATGTTTTGCTAATAGCAAGGGGCGCCGTTTCAGCATGAACAAGAGGGGAAGCCGCTTCGCTCCAGGGATGTTTCTCACAGCAGAAGCCTCCCCCTGTGCTCCGCGGCCCCGTCCCGCGTGGAAACGGGCCGATTTTGGGGCGTTTTCTGCCGATTCCAGCA
>JAWLRI010000923.1:7466279-7481081 GCA_034781795.1 Crypturellus tataupa | reverse complement strand
AGCAGCAGCAGCGGCGGCGGCGCGAAGGGGGATGGGGCGCGCCGCCCGCCGGCCGCCACCCCCCCGCCATGATGCTGCTGGGCAGGAAGCCCGAGGCGCCCCTCAGCGCAGGTGGGCCCGGCGCGTTCCCCGCGGACGAGCCCCCCAAATCCGCCCCGGTGCCGCGTTCGTTTGGGGCGGGAGGGCTGGGCAAACGCCGCGCCCCGCGGCCTGGGAGAAACCGCTGGGTGCTCCCCGAGGCCGCGGTCGTTAAGGAGCAGTTAGTAACGAGCGAGCGGCGAGGCCGCTTGTCGCGGGGATAATTCGAGAAATAATCCTGCTGCAGCCGCGGTTGGGGCGATGGGGGAAGCGGCGAGGGTTTTATTTTGCAGCAGGGGCGTTAAAATGAGGGGAAAAAAACCCCAGAACAGGGTGTTCTGTCCCCCAGAACAACCCGTTCCTGGTGCGGGATCCCCAGGGAAGGCGGTTCGGGACCCGCTTGTGGCTTCGCTCCACACACCCACCCCTCGTCCCTGCTCCTCTGCTTCCCCCATATCATTTTTATATCATTTTTATAAAGCTAAGCTGCTTTAAAGGGTAACTCTATCGAGTATTTGACTGCATGCAATTTAATTGTATTGCTGTAGCTGTAAATGAGGCTAGTTTGGGATTATCCTGCTTAAAGCGGGGAGCGGGGGCAAGGGAGTACGTGGGTTAGTGTTTCCTGGGGAAAAACCTGCAGCGCAAAAGTTAATAAATGTGCCCCAGATTAAAAGAGAAGTAAGTGGAGATTTGCGAAAAGGCTTGTGCTCTTCTGTGGTATAAACATAAACTACAAGCTTAATGCCAAAGTTAAACGTGAAGGATTATTTTTTTAATTACTAAATGAACGGAAACTACAGGTTTTGCTGAGAAAACTGTGTGATGTGAGATGCACTTTAATCATTTTAAGTTATTGTGCCAGTGTGTGAATGGTTGTGACTAATCGGTTTCTATATGGGCACTTCCAGGCAGGTTTGCAGATGGATTATATGACTCCTATATGAGGATAGATCAGGTTAGGTACCAAGAGTCTACAAATGAAGAACAGAGCCCCTCAGGACTTCCTTCCTTTGGAAGATCTAATGTGAGTATTTTAAAGGTCTTCTGGATCTTCATATTGTGTTGACTGGCATTGAAGATGGCCAAATAATCATATATTTTACTGTACACGGTAAAATAATAGAATTGCAGCTGGGTGATAGCTTATTGACATGCTTGCCTTTTGTAGGCATAAAAAGAATGTGGGATTGTGTTCAGCCCAGAACTTGCTGCGCAGCGTTAGAAATCCTACTTTATTGTCCTCTGCTCATGTTTCAGTCAAGAAAATTATTTTACAAGTTTAAATGTTCTGGCATATCACTCGTTTAAAGTCCTAAGTCCTAAAGTCCTATGTAAAAAAATGGCAGTGCAAAACTTCAACAGGGTTGCCACTTATCTTGTCAGTCATTTCTTGACAGCTAATAGCAAGATTATCAAGAAAATAGCCTGCACAGTCCTTGATTCATGAAAGCAAGTTGTTGAAAGAAGGCTGATGTTGCCCAGAAATCAACTTACTTTTCATGAAGCCTTTCTGCATTCAAATTGAGATTGATCTATAGCTGTGTCGTGTTCTGGTACAGAACAAAAAATTATTGGTTCTCCCTACTTGTTGAATCAAGTTTGAGATACAAAACTGTTGTTTTTTTATTTTATTAAGAAATAACTCGGGGGAAGTGGAATCACAAATTCCTTTTGTATTTAAGAAGTCTGAATTAGAGTGGCTTTGGGACTCTTATCATGTTGCTAAAATCCATGACACTGACACTGTTAACACTTGCAAAATATTTATGTAAGTAGTATTAATGTGGTACACAGTGCGTTTTTGAAGTCTTGGTGCTTAATTCATTCATTCAGCTACAAGAGGCTTCTTCACAAAGGCCTTGCTGATATAAACTGCCATGGAGATGTTCTCCGTCAGGACGGTTGTCTGCAAGTGTGTACTCGTGTTTATTCACCACGTTCAATGATAAAAAGCTCTTCTGTTGTGCATAAAATTGAAACCCACATAGTGACAGTATCAAGTCTCGATTTCAAAGATGAAAGTAAGACTTATTCTGTAGGGACAGGCTTTTTTTTTCTTCCTCTTCATGCTCCTCTTCCTCTTCCTCCCCACCCCAACTTTATAAACCAAACAAATATGAACCTTGTTCCATGCTTATGCTCTCTGTTTATTTGTAAACCTACTCTCTGTGTCTGTTTAATGTGAATAGACTTAGCAAGCTCTGAAAACACGCACGTCGTTCTTATCTCTGCGTTTCAGCCAGACCCGAAGAAAAAGGTGTTTATCCAAGTTCCCAGGGCTGGGGGTGTGGTGTGTTTTTTTGTTGCGTGGGATGGGCGAGTGCTTTTTGGTGGTTTGTTTTCCTTTGAGTTTCTGGAAGGGCTCGTCCCTTGCAGTGCGCTCTGTTTCTGGATTGATACCGCTCCGAGCAGTGGGACTTGTTAAGTTTTGGATGGCCTGGACACCGCTGGTCTGGGACAGCCTTGCGGGAAGTGCCCGTTTTCTGGGCTGCAGAGCCAGAGCGGATGTTTCAGAGCAGCACCAACAAATGGACTCTTGAAACAGAGGTGTGTGGTTGTCTTTGGCAAGAATTAGCACTTCCCTTATTTACTGACTGTGCTGGGATGTTGGATTGTATGTAACTAAAAAGGAATTCAATTTTATTTCTATGGAGCTACAGGGTTTTGTTTTTCTTTTTCTTTTTTTTTTTTTTTTTCTCAATTCCTGTGTAGCTATTTCAGTTTCCAGAGTTTTGGTTTGGCATGTGTCTCAAATCTTTATTTTTAGATTAAAGGCCAGAATGGAAAACAGATGTTGCTACACTAGCCATGGCCTCTTCAGTGCTGCATGGGATAAAATAACACCTCTTGCTGTCTGTCAGCGTGGAGGGTCACTGGGCTGAAAGGGGGAATAGCTGCTGCTACAAGTAAGGAACAGAATTGCAGGAATTCAGTCTGCGAAAATAATAAGGTTGAAAACTTGCATAGTGCTTTTCTCATTTTTTATATTCTTGATGCATTAATTTCAAGTTTAAATAAAATATGACAGTAAGAGGCAGTTGTTACTCAAACTTTTTGAAAGTAGTAAAACATATTTTTGGTTATTCACTTTCGAAGTTTATTCACAAATACAATAATTCAGCTGTCAAGATTGTAAAAGAGAGTTGTGGATACAGTGCAGTAAATCATGTGTTTCTGTAGTGTGCTTGGTGGTGCTGCAGGTGTTTTTTTGCTTTATGATTGTTTGTTTTTTTAGTCCTGTCCTGGTTTGTCATCCTTCTGCTTCTTGGTTACTCCGTCTTTGTGTCACTTGCTGTCATTTGCTTGTCTTCCGTTGGCACTGCTGTCTCTGCTGTCTTTGCAATATTCCCAACACTTCTCCAGCAATCCGGGTTATGCTGCGTGTTTCAGACAGGTGCAAACTGCATCTGTTGGCAGTTGTGTTTTCTGCACCCACACTTCAAGCTAAACATAGCTACTCCCCCGGCTGTTTTTGGGCCGCGTGCATTCCGGCTGGGATAGGTAGTGTGCCCTTGCCTGGGCCATTGCTGAGGCTTTACCCTTTATGGACTCAAAAATACACCCTGTTTATATATATTCTTGGTCGAGTAAGTTGTATTCTCCTTGCATACCCGTTGATTACTGCTCTTGTAACATGAGTTAACTTAGGGAACGAATCTAGCATTTTATGTTCGTTCCTAGTAGAAAAGCAAAATATGTTGGTGCTACAGCTCTTGTTTATGTCCTATTGGTTGTTATTCTTGGTTCCTACTGTAAAAGATAACAGGAAGCTTATTTGTTGTTTTCCCATCTCTAGGTTAATAGCCACAAACTTGCGATGAAGGATCACCCTCTGACTGGAAGCCAGGTCAAAGTTGAGCAATTATTTGAAGACTCTGGCAACAGAAGAAGTAGCACTATACAGTCTGCAGGAATTAATAGTGCAGAAAGAGCTCTTCCTTCCCTGACAAAAGATAAAAATGTCGATGGCTTAAGCACTTCTAAATGTGCTGGTAGTTCCTTAAAAGCGCACAAAGCCGTTTCCCAGGCTCCAGAGCAAGCTGTCAAACAGTACAAACATCAGTTGTCTGCTTATGAGCAGCAAGAGATTTTTAATTTTTCTGAAATTTATTTTGTGGGTCCAGCTGCGAAAAAGAGGCAAGGAGTAATAGGTGGCCCCAACAACGGAGGCTATGATGATGATCAAGGCAGCTATATTCATGTGCCCCATGACCACCTTGCTTACCGGTATGAAGTACTCAAAATCATCGGAAAGGGCAGTTTTGGCCAAGTTGCTAAAGTCTATGATCATAAACTCCACCAGCACTTAGCCTTAAAGATGGTTCGCAACGAAAAGAGATTCCATCGCCAAGCAGCAGAAGAAATCCGGATTTTGGAGCATCTGAAGAAGCAGGATAAAACTGGCAGTATGAATGTTATTCACATGCTGGAAAGCTTCACTTTTCGCAACCACATCTGTATGACTTTTGAGCTCCTGAGTATGAACCTGTATGAGCTGATTAAAAGAAATAAGTTTCAGGGGTTCAGCATCCAGCTGGTGCGCAAGTTTGCCCACTCTATACTGCAGTGTTTGGATGCTCTGTATAGAAACAAAATCATCCACTGTGACTTGAAACCAGAAAACATCCTCCTAAAGCAGCAGGGGAGGAGTGGAATCAAGGTCATAGATTTTGGGTCCAGCTGCTTTGAGCACCAAAGAGTCTACACGTACATTCAGTCTCGCTTTTATAGGGCACCCGAGGTAATTTTGGGAAGCCGCTATGGGATGCCCATAGATATGTGGAGTTTTGGCTGCATTCTGGTGGAGCTATTGACTGGATACCCTCTTTTTCCTGGCGAGGATGAGGGAGACCAATTGGCTTGTATGATGGAACTGCTTGGAATGCCACCGCAGAAGCTCCTGGATCAATCCAAGCGAGCCAAGAACTTCATCAACTCCAAGGGCCATCCTCGCTACTGCACGGTGACCACGCACGCGGATGGCAGGGTGACCCTCAACGGGAGCCGCTCGCGCAGGGGGAAACTCCGTGGTGCTCCGGGGAACAAAGACTGGGTGACAGCACTAAAAGGCTGCGAAGATCCCTTGTTCACAGACTTCCTCAAGGAATGTCTCAGCTGGGATCCTGCCGTGCGCATGACTCCGAGTCAAGCTTTGAGGCACCCTTGGATTTGTAAACGAGCGCCCAAACCACCCAGCACTGACAAAACCTCCAGCAAACGGACATCTAACTACACAAGTCCCTTCCCAGGAATAGGTTCCAAGTTGCCTCCGGTGGTTGGAGTAGCAAACAAGCTGAGGGCTAATTTAACAGCCGACTCCAACGGCGGGATACCTCTATGTACTGTGCTACCCAAACTGGTTAGTTAATAGAGGATTATGTATTTCCAGAATACATACCTTGTGTTTTAATTGTTTGTTAATAACATGTAAGGAAGTTAAATGCAGAGGTTTTTAATGGATTTACCTTTTTTAAATGCTAAATCTTGAATATAAAAAAATCAATCAAAATAGAAACATTCAAAGGGCTAACTTCTATCAATTTTTTCAGTTGCAATGTGGTGCATATTACATTACTTGATAAGTCAGCACATCTGTTACTTTGAGTAAGATGCCACTTTAGCAGATGTGCTGTTTAATAATGCTGTTTTAGAAATCAGACTATTTCTTATCGAGACGGTTCAACAGATTTTTTTTTTTGGCACAAGATGGCAAGGGAAAATTGATTTTTAAAATCAATTCTTTAAGTTAACCCCCATGTGAACTCTCGTTATTTTGGACAGATATTTTACATCTATTGTCAAAAGCACAAATGTGTTAATGTAAAACATTAGCAAGTTGTTTGCAAAACAGCTCAATGTTTGAAGATTTTGTTTTCTCTGCACTGCATTTCCCTCATTCATTCTATCTAAGACTTAAAAAAAAAATACTACAGGATAGGTACCAGTGCAATTTGGTAACAAAATGTCACAGTATGATTCTTAAAAGGAGCCTAGAAATGTCACAGAACACATGATATATCTTCATAAAACTTCTGACTTCTACAGACTTGCTATTTCCCTTAAAAATCTATGAGAAACCAGCAAGGGAATTAAAGATCAGAACTGGCT
This sequence comes from Crypturellus tataupa, assembly GCA_034781795.1. Lineage (NCBI taxonomy): Eukaryota > Metazoa > Chordata > Aves > Tinamiformes > Tinamidae > Crypturellus > Crypturellus tataupa. The sequence continues at coordinate 7,474,892 of JAWLRI010000923.1, read as the reverse complement.
CATCCCATTACAAGTATGGGCCAGTTTGTTCAGGGCTGATGAATTAATTACATATTTATTTGGAGCTTGAATTTAAGTAACCAGTTTTGCTAGTTGTGTTTTTTACTATTTTTTGCCTTCCCTGTGTCATTTCCAAAACAGAAATGTTGAACTTTAAAAAAAAATGTTGATGCTAGAGGCTACTTTGTACCTGTTTGAGATTCTGGTCGTTTAATTTTTCTTTTTTTGTGCGTGTGTGTGTATAGAGTGAATGCCACTGAATTACATGGAGCTCTTTTTCATTAAAACCCAACACACCATCCCTGTCAGACAAGTAGAGTTTTAAGGGCCAGCACTGCAACTAGAAACCGTATGTGGGACAGGCCTAATAATTAGAAGAGTCCTCTGAAATCTAAGCATAATCTGTGAAATGACAGCAAGGACTGATAAGGTACAGAAGACTGGTAGATCCAAATCAGAATACGCTATGGGAAGAATCGCTTTATTTCTGGTCGTTTCTCTTCAAGCATTTGAAGGAGAGATGTCTTAAGTTTTTGCATGCTTGAAGTATATAAGCTTGTGTTTCCTCTTTATCTTCCAAGAACCTAAAATAGTGGTGTGACCTGTAATAACAACAGCACAGCTCTCAGGTTGTTCCTCCTTGGAGCCACATGGCTTAACCTCATTTCCAGAAACATCTGATCTGTTGCCAGGTGCTTGAAGACAATTTTAAATACAATTTAGAATTTTTAAGAACAGAGGGTTTTCTATTTAATGAGTTTCTCTGTTGCAGGTTTTTAATGTTAAAACTAGGAGTCTCTCTGTATATGCAATCAAAGGAATTATCTGTGTGATCCTTAAGTCAACCAAATGTTCAATATAAGACCCTTGTTCTGAGAAGATGGGGCTGCATTTTCTCCTCTGCTGTGTTTAATTTCAGTACTGGGGATATGCTGGGTGGGGGGCTGTGTTAAAACAACTCAGAAAGGCAGAGCCCAAGAGCCCAGGCTCCAAACTTTCCAAGGCTGTTGTTTAAAACTGAGGTTCTTATTTATTTAACTCTTCTGAGGCACTTTGTTTTACAAGCATCAATCCAGTAAGCTGAGTAATGGTATTAAAGTAGAAGTCCAGCTTTTATCCGTGCAGCCACAAGACAGACCAGCGTGTACAGTATGTTTGTGGTTCACTTCTTAATAATGCACGACCAATGCTCTTTTGGACTCAGTTAAATCCTATATGAATGGAAAATCAGGGAAGCAAATTGTATAGAGGTGCCAAAAGATACCCTGAATTTCACACATTCTTTAATAGATGTGGCACATTTTTAGAAGCAAGAAGCATTTTTTTGCTCTATGCTCATCTTCACTGTGCATCCCTTTCATGAGCCATGTCTGGGGAATGAGAAGGGAAGGAGCTTGGAGGAGCGTTGGTTGGATGAAGAAGGAGGTGGAGAAATGAGGATCCCGTGTGCTGGGGCTGTGCAGGGATGGGGTGCCTAGAGCCCCAAAGCAGCGTTGAGGTTTTCTGTGCTGGGAGCTGCACAAACAGCAGGCAAAACAGCCTGTCTCTGTGCAAGAATGAATATTTTCCTGGTTCCAAAATATTTTTTCACCTGACAAATGCTAAACTTTAATTATTCCGCTAGGAATTGGGAATTGATTGCTATAAGGTGCTTTATAACAGCCTTTTGCACACATCAGTGCTGTCTGGTTTCAGCCATGTGGGAGAGGATGGCCCCAAACCATGGCGAGCACAGTTGACAATATTTCATCCTGCCTTCCATTTGTTAAGCCTCATTTTTCTTTACAAAATCTTTGCTTTCAAAGAGCAGTGTTTCTCAGTCCTCCAAACCAGAAAACCGCTTGAAAGAGATGATAAATCTCACCTGAGAACAATTTAAAGGAGATGATAAGTCTTATGCATGGGTGAAAGCCCAGGGCTCTCCCCGGTAAGCGCTTTGCGTGTTGAATCCCCGGGAGGTGGCACAGGCCTTGGACATGGTCACACATAGTGAACAGTGTCACTTGGAGGTGGCAGCTGCACTGGCTTCACTAAGATACAGCAGAATCTCACAGCTCTCTGCTTCATTTTTGGAAAGATCAATCTTAATGAGGTCTCAAATCGCCAGAAATTCATCGATCTGGCTCTTTGTGGTAGTTTGGCATATTAAAAGCAATATGAACCTAAATTTGACCAAACAGCGAGAGAACAGCTTTGCTTTTCGTGGCAACTCTCTGCTTTGCAGGTTGTCAGTCTGCCGCATTAGTGAGGTTCTACTGTTACTTAAAGCACAAAAAGTAGCACAAACCATGCAAAAATGCCTCGAGTTTACAACCAAGCAGCGTCACCTTTCTAAGACTTTTTAATAAAGTCACTCGAACTTTTAAACTTTCTTCTAATGCTTCAGTTTTGCTCCGCACCGTTGCTCGGCGTTGTGGATAACGCTCTTTATCCTCCGGGATGTTAGGTGCGTGTTCCCGCAGCAGCGAGCGGCCAGGCACGAGCACCGAGCGGGGCTGCTAATCGCCGGCACCCAGACGGCGTCCGCTCAGGTTTCGAGGAGAAGGTTGTTGCCTCTTTGTTTGTTTGTCTTCAAACGCGGCGGCACCGCCGAGGATTTTTGCACTATGCAACGTGGGGCCGCAGCCAGGCGCCGGGACGCGCCACGCTCGCGTCTTCCCGGCCGCTGGATGCAAAACCTGCGCTTCAAAGCTGTGATCTGGTTCTGCAGCTCCTCCGCATCGAGCGGATGCCCCACTGGGATCTTTGTTTTCCTTCTCACCCAGTTTGAATATGAATTCTGGCAAGGGCAGAATTCAGAACAAAGCTATTGGGAAGTTTTGAGGCAGTTTTTGTGAGCGAGTGGGTGTGTTGCTCAATCTGAAGCTGTTTACAGTAACCGTGACCTGTTAGGACTTTGGTGCATTTGCAACTTTTTAAAAAGTAGGAATCTTTAAATGCTTTTTTTTAATCGTTAAAGGGTCTTTGCAATGGTCATCCTCTTTAAAACTACCTCTGAAATAAATCTAAGGTCCTTTTTAAAGGGATATTCACTGCAAACTGTAGTTTTTTTCTTGATACTAATAGCTGTTTGGGCTGTGCAACATATACATGATGATCTCAGCAATGTCTTACTAATCCTCGCCATAGAAGCGAAAGGCTGATGCTGCACCCAGAGGTCCGTGCTGAAATGATGGCTGCAAATCCCCCGCCTGCCAAAGTTTAATTCCGTGGTGGGAGCGAGGAGCCAAAATGACACGGAAAGGTCTGCAGCGCTTCTGTAGCAGCTGCGCTCCGAAACCGAACTGCACCAAAAGGGCTTTCCTAAGGGAAAAGCTGCAGTTTGATCCGCGTGTCGAGCACTAGGAGCTGTGGGCACCTCTGGGTACCAAAACCAGCATCAAATCTTCACGCTTGGCGTATGCCAACATTGCCACTTCTCTCTTTAGTCTCTTCACTAGTTCCTTCTTTTTGACGAGAGTTGGAATCAATCGGACTCATTTCCAATGAAATACTTCTCGGGTGTTCTAAAACTATTGATGTCTCATTGGTTTCAATTCCATGATAACATGGGAAATCCGTGAGTCCCGGAGCAGTCTTGGATAGGTGAACGTTCCCCTCGCTGCGTTGGGGAGGATGCGACGATTTTAATCCAGTTACACTTCTTAGGACTCGCTAACCAGATCAGCAAGTCTGTTGCTTAAAATAAACCACCGTGTTCCCTATACCCAGCACTGTGCCTTATTATTTTACCAGCCTGCATCTGTCTCGGTGCAATCAAACGACTCTTCAGGGTTTCTCACACATTGCCAGACGTTCCTACTCAATGTCAATATGTGCAAAGCATTTGCGGGTTAGCCTTTTTATTCTAAATATTGTGATGAGGTGTAATATGGTGGAGAATGTAGAAACCATTTAAGGTGCATGTGAGTTTGACTTGCTCTGTGAAGGGGCACTTTGCAAAAGAAGTCGGGTTTAAACTATGTATCTAAGTGTAACGAGCAGGTTTTTCCTCGAGTTGGACTCCGGTATGTTATTGAAAGAAAATAAATGCGTCTTTAGCAACACGCTGCGTGAATTCCTAAAAGAAGTACTCAAAAAAAGTATTAATTATTTCCAGGTGGTGCAACTTACCTTGTATTGCCAGCCCCTGCGCTCCGTGGGGTCTAACGAGAGAGCAGCGCAAAACCGCTGGACTTTACAAGAGCTGTTTACAATGCTGTGCTTAATACAAACCAAAAAAAAAAAAAGGAAGAAAGTAAGTGTATGAAAGCAGAAAACGAGAAAAAATGAGCCAGGAAAACCTTTCTGCTATGCCGGTATTTCAATAAAGCTTAGCTTCACATGTGGAAACATCCGACCGCTGTTGCGTGTTTTTGGGGTAGGAGGAAGGGGGAAGAAAGGGGTAGAATCAGGGTTTGATGCTGAGCTCTTGCCGGGAGGTTTATCCTTTGCTCCCTGCTCCTCCTGGGTATCCCAGCTCTGTTTTATAGCTTTAACTTGGTCCTTTCACCATCCTTGTCCTCAATGTGGCCCTCGGAGGTGACAAATGTTCTTGCTTGGCGCTGGGGCCGTCCTGGGGTTTTGCCGTCGCTTTCCTCCGCTGTCACTTTCTTCTTTAGCTCCCTGGGCCCCGGGGTTTGGTTCTAAGTCCCGAATCCTCCTTAGCCCTGAGCCCAAAGGAGAAATCCAGTAGGAGCTACTTAAGAAAGATTTGCTTTTATTAGAAACCTATAAATGGGTAACCTACTGTACACAAGGAGCTATGGGAATGGTTTGGAGATGAAGTCACGCTGCAATAAAAAGGTCTCTCGCTGTGGCACATACGATTAAATGATGCCTGTTACGTGTGAGAGCAGTTTGTGGACAGCAGCGTGAATTTTTGCTTTTCCTTGCATGTTTTAATATGATTTAAAGGCAACTGTTCGATCAAAAATATTTACAGTCTGAAAAAATAACACAATATGAGCATAAGTGTTCTGAATTTCCATATATTTATGGTTATAGTGTGCATATATGTATGTTGCTGTATATGCCAGCAAACACTTTCTACTTAATCAGGCTTCCAGTTGATTTTATAGGGCTGTCTCAGTACGAGGATTTTATGTGAATACGCGGTATTTCCTCAGGCATAGCTCGTTTTTTACTATTATTTTTACACGTTTATTTTGCCGTGCTGCGATGCTCGCTGATAGAACTTGCGCAGCTCCTGCATTTCCCAGATTCTGCTGCTGGGAATTGCATGGTTTAACGGGCCGGGAAAGCAGCGTTTGGAGAACCCTGTGGACTTGGGTGGAGCTGGGGACATCCCGAAGCCACAGGCTGCATCTGCCCGCACCGAGCGGGACTGCGGGCTGCAGCCCTTGGCTAGGGATAAGCGCCGGGAGCCTCCGGGAGGAGGCTCTTCCCAAGGTCCCTATCCCGGCGCCGTCCCCGCTGGCTTTGCCCGCGGGGCCGGATGCTCCGAGCGCTGCCGGACGGGCGCGCGGGATGCCCGGGATGCTCCGGGATCCGAGTGCCGACGCTCCGCGCGCGCCCGGCGCTGATGACATCCATCAACCCGGGTGAGCAGCAACAACGGGAGCTGCCGCTGTCACCGGAGACGGTGCCGGTGCCGGGAGCGCAGGGAGATCTGCGGTCCGGGCGCCCAGCTGGAAGCCCCACGCGGGAAAGGCCACGTGAACATCTAATAAACACGTGCAAGCAAATAGGGAGGGGATCATTTTGTCACTGTCACTTGGGCACAAATTTCCTATCCGGAGGTAAATAAGCGGAGAGGGAGGCGCTGGGCTGCGGCGCTCGCCGAGGACCAATTCCATGAATCCGTGTGTTCCCTTGTCTAGCGGGATCACGCACTCGGCGCTATTTCCAGCCCTCTGCACCGCACTTACGGGGCTCAGCGCCGTCCCTCGACACGCGGCCGTGTGACGGGAAGCGGGCACCAATGACCCCGTGCTTTATAAATACCCTCTGGGAGCCGGGTTTTCCCTGCTCCCGTTGGGCATCGCGTGTGGAGCCGGGCCCGGCAGCACGCGGGGCCGCAGAGCCCGACCTGCATCCCGCTCTTGTCCCCAACTCTCTCCTGCAGAGATCCTGGCAGATGGGGAGGACTTCCCGAAGGAGCCTTTTGCTTCACTTTTTGCATTGTTTTTTTTTTTAATGTCATCCCCGTTTTTCCTGCATTTCCCGAATTCTGCTGCTGGGAGTTGCACGGTGCAAGCGGGCAGCGTCTGCACCTCCCTCCTAGCAGCCCCCGTGCAAAACGCAGCTCCCGTCCACCCCGACCCATGACTGTCCCCGGCCCCCCGGCCGCGTTGCTGTTTGCCCCGTTGCTACCCAAACACGGTTATTTCTGGCTCGGGTTGCGCTGCAGCCGCCGGGGCAGCCACGGAGCCCTTGGGCACCCGGAGGGGGGGCAGATTTTCCACCACCCCAAAAAGCTGGTGAGATCCCGGCTGTCCCTGCTGCAAACAGACCCATTTGGGCCCCTGCTGCTGCCTGCGGATGGGCCCAAATGAGCCTTTAATCGCCCTGCTGGGGCCTCAGCTGATAATTTCCCCTGGTTTCACCCCAGCCCTGCAAACGAGGCCTGATTGCAGCTTCTGGGCAGCCTGTGCCATTAAGGGCTGGTTACAAATTACCCTTAACGACCCCCTTCCCGCGCCCTCTGCGTAAGGACGGGTGTTTCGCGCTATCTCGTGGGCAGTGACTCAGGGCGCCGGTTTCCTCTCGCGGATGGAAAAACCTCCCGGTGCCCCTGTCACGGGAGCAGTGACTTGCGGCCCCTGCTCCGTTGGGATGCTCGTCCCTGTCCGGAGCGCAGGGACCTTCCCAGCGGATCCGACATCCCGCTCGGCTCCTGCTGCTTTGGGAAGGGCATTAGCGGCTGCGCTGGGCGCTGCCGCTGCCTCCTCATTCAATTACCCCTATGCTGAAAGCACCCGGGGTCATTTAACCGCATTATCAGCTCTGGCTTTTCAGCAGCTTCGTGCTCTCCAAACCCACCCAGAGGGGAGAGCAGGATGCACGCGGCCTTGGCCATCGTTACCCTGATCTTCCGGGTCTCTCTTCCCGGGTAACTCCGCTCCAATCGAATCCTCCTCCCGTTTATTCCTCGCCAGGGAAAGCGCTTGAGCGGATGAGCCGCCGCGTCGCGTAGGCGCAAAGGCTGGGGCTGCTCCCGGCCGCTGCTTTTCCCTGGTGGGGATGGGAAAGGAAGGGAAAGAGCTTCCCCTGGATGTGGGTGGGAGCAAAATGCCGGGAAGAACGGCACATTGGGAAAAATTGGGAAAAACAGTGGGAATACAGAGCCCAGACATATTCGTTCCTTCCTGTGGAGTGTTGGCACTCAGTCACCTGCCATTCACCTAGCGAGGCCAAGAATATACCTTATATACATGTGTGTATATATAATATATATAAATAATAGCAGCGGCTGAAGCTCCTGGTGGGACGGGCACCGGGATGCAGGACGTGGGGACACCGCGGGCCTCGAGGGCCACCTGGTGGCTGCGGCCACCCAGCATGGAGCAAGGAGCAGCTTTCTCCTCTCTTTTCCTTCTTTCCTTTCGTTTTCCTCGTTGCTTTTGCAAACCATTCCCGTCCCTCCACCCCTAAAGCGGAGGTTTCCGTGGGAAATGGGACTTCCAACCCCGTGTTCCCAATGGGATGCTGATACCGTTGGGCTAAAGCGGGGATGGATTGCAGGGTAAAGGGGGGTAAAGCTGAGGGCCCTGGAGCACAGCAGGGTCAGCCTGTCCCTCCGTAGAGAAAAACGGGCTGGAAGGGCCGTTTCCTGGGATGTGGATGTGCTGTGCGTGGCCTGATGAAGGGAATGTCAGGAAAACCCTCCCCTTTGCACCCCGGAGCCGCTCTGCTCCTAGATCAGTTGCTCCAAATCCCCTTGACTCTCCCTCCTGCCCAAACCTCCTGCCACCGGGGAGCAGCTCCAGGAGATGCTGCAAATCCCGGAGTCTGTTTTCCCAGGAGAAGAATCCTGCCCCGGTGCACGGTCCCCGCTGGAGGAGCTGCTCCCCGAGCCGGCACGTCCGTCCCTCGCCGGCATCGCGCGGGGCGGACGCGTGCGTGGACGGAAGCGGCCTGGAAGGATCCGGCTCCGCTGCTGCTCCGGGCGCTTCTCCTCCTCGTCCTTCCCACCCCGAGGTTAAACTCGGGGTTTTGTGCGGCCGGGCTGGGTGACATGGGAGCAAATGACACAAAAGTGCGTTTGCTCAGTGGAAAACGCGGATATTAGCGATGAGGTGGCCGCTAAGGGAGAAATCCGCACTTCCCATTTTCCCACAGCTGCAGGAAGGTCACGGGGTTTTGCTGGACACCGGCTGGCCCGGCCACAAGTCCCTTCTCAGTGGCCATTCCCCATCTTCCATCCGTCCACAAGGGGGTCGGGATCAGCCACGGGAAGGGGCTTACTTGGTCGTCACCAGAACGGCTCTTTTTTGTGTTCGTTTTCCTTGGATTTTATTTGTTCGTTGCTTCGGGAAGGGTTCCCCATCCCGGGTGCGCCGGCCCCGGTGGCGCTGGGTCCGACGCGGCGGCAAAACTCGTCGAAAACAAAAGTCAGGGAGAAAAAAAGGAAGGAAAAGAAGAGGGGAGAGGGGGGAAAACGGGCGGAAA
>JAWLRI010000923.1:7452973-7465298 GCA_034781795.1 Crypturellus tataupa | reverse complement strand
GGGCCGCCGCGGGCCCGGGAGCACCGGGCGCCGCTTTGTGCCCCGGGGGGTCCCAGCAGGGAGGTCCGGCCCGCGTTTCCCTGCTCCCTGTGGAAGGCGCTTGGATCCGAACGATAGCGACGTAGCGGCTCCCCAAGGGGAAGGTGGGCGCGCGGGTCCCCCCGCGGAGACAGACCGGGGGACGCGGTGGCCCCGGTAGGCGCCGTCTGCGGCGGGCGAGCGGCGCGCTCCCCGTCTCGGATGCAATTTGCTCCCACGCGTTAGCTGTTCGGAGACGAGGCGTTGTGCCGGGGGTTGGGAAGATGTGGGGAAAAAAAGGAAAGAAAAAGAAGAAAACACACAAATCCGCACCCAGGCGTCTAGTGTCTGCCGGTAGCCGGGATGCCGAACTGGAATGAATGGAGACGCGCATCCCTGGCGCGTGGATCGGGATGGATGGGCAGGTGGGACAGGAGCAGGGAGGTGAGGACTGTGCTGGAGAGGGGGCTCCTTGGTTCCCTGCTGGAAGTTTGGCTTTTCCTTCCAGAACGCGTCTCTGCCGTTAGCTGCACCCTGGTAGACTCACGACACGTATTATTGTAGCACTTTTTTGTTGTTGTTTGGTTTGAAATGGGTGAAATCAGCCTCTGTTTTGGCAGACGTGCGCTTCTTCCCCAGCCTGCTGTTGACTCAACTGTTCAAATTGCAGATGATCCACCCGTCCCCCTCGAAATAATAAACATCCAGGATGGCAACAGGAGCTGTAGGAGAGGGGGATACCTGGTAGAAAGAGGCTTTTTCCATCAAAACGTTGGTTGAGACGGTTGGAGCAGGGTTCGTACCATGGCATGACGTTGTGGAGTGCGGTGTGACCGGTGCGTTCGGGATTTAGCGTCGTAGTAATTTGTGTTATTTCCTTGGCGGGCTGAAATGTGCTCGGTGACGTAGGGCTTAGTGCTGCCGTGCAGAATATCTGCATGGCCCTTGGGGGACGAGGGGTATTTAATGCCCAATCTCCGTTCTTTGGTCGCGTGCGATCACAAATCGTTATTCCTCTGGAAACCCAAGCACCCAATGCGTCCCGGAGCACCCAGTGCCTGACTTGACGCCCTCCCTATTCCATGGGCTGAGGAGCATCTCCGTTAGGAGCTGCTGGAGCAGCGAAGAGCAGCTCCGCATTACTCATAGGCCGTATGGGTGCGAAAGGATGACCTAAAGTAGGATATACCGAAGCGATTGCATCAAGTCGTCGGCTTGCAGATGCTGTTGAAAAGAATTCTGGTGGCCCGTAGCCAGGAACCACGGCTGAAATTTCTCAATGCCGTCTGCGTCGCTCGTCCGGAAAACCTTTCCATTTGCAACGCGGCTCCGCGCTCCCCGCTCCAGAAGGCCGCGTGTTAACGCCGTCTCCCACTGAAGGGGAAACGACTGTGCGTTTCGTTAGTGCTAACGGTGTCTCCTGGTCGTGTCGGAGCTTCCTCTTGGATCTTGTGCAACCGTTGCGGGGTTTGAGGCTGGAGGTCGCATTCAGCAGCGATGCAGCCGATTCTGTCCTCTTGCTAGGGGGGATTCTATGGTGTAGGATGCACCTAAAATAAGGCCGTGTGTGATGGTGGCTTTTGTGTCACCCTAGCTAGGTAGAAACAGGAGATGAGCTCTTTTCTCATAGACTATGGTTGTTCGTGTTGCTCGTTTCCCACTTGGGGTATTTTTCAGAAAATTTTCTTTTCTTCTCAAGAGTGGAATCCGTAAATCCCATTTATTCCCACATTGCCCAACCTGACTGTCCAGGCTTTGGTCACCAGCACCTGGACCCTGATGGCAGCGCTTGAATTCTCAGTGTCTGGAGCCCGCGGAGGCCACGGCAACACGCGAGGTCTGTGCAGCCCCTTGCCCCCTTCCTCCTCGCCCCTTGGTGTGATTTATTAATAGAGAAAATTAGGCCTGTGGTTTCTGGAGAGCCCCGTGTATGTAGGTCAGGGCGGACTTTGCTTGGCCGGCTTTGCCGCGCTCGGGCTCTCGGCATTAAGTGACGCAGGGCGCGACGGTGGGATGGGGACGGGGACCGCGTACTGCGAATTCCACCTCTAAGACGGCTAATCTTTAGGCAAAACAGCGGCTTTGTGATTAGTTGCGTTAACTCGGTGTTTTGTAAGGAATTTGCAGGTCACCAGATCGGAGGGGATGGGGGAGCACGTGGTGGCGTTTTCCTTTCTCCATCATCTGCGTCACCTGCTGGAGGACCTCTTGGTGGAGCAAGGCCAACGAAACCCAACCAACAACCACACTTCAAAGCAGAAAACCCTCATCCTGCCCCTTGGATGGGAGAACCGAGCACCCTCTGGAGACTCTGGGTTGGGATGGCCCGTGCTTTGCCCGCGGCGAGCGGCTCTTTGAGGAGCAGCGGCTGGTTTTGGGGCTGGGTACCCAACACGGAGAGGCTTTCAGAGCGGGTCGGTGTCTTTTGTCTCCCGGAGCATGTGATTTGTCCGCCCGCGTTTGCTCTATAGAACCAGGGGTGCATTAAGGCCCTTGGAGCTCTAACGAGCTGCCCGGCTCCGCTTGTGCTTTTAGCTGCGCGAGCACCGCTAGCCGGGGGCTCTGCGGCAGCGGGAGACGAGGAGACGATTCGCGTTGCCTTAGCGAGGTGGCCGGAGCTTTCAGAGATGCTCAAAGGAGCCAAGCAGCCTGTTTTCCCGTTATCCGTGTTTTCGTCCGAATCAAATGCTCTGTCCCTCGGAATAAACCCCAAATAACCCCTGAATGATGGAGTATCTGCAAATCCTGGGCTGCTATTTGTGGCACATGGACCTCGATGACCGCTGCACCCCATTGCCCGCTCTGCTACTCCTCTGTCTACACTGCTTTTTTCTCTCTTATTTTCTATTAACGCTGCCATGTATTTTATTTAACCAAAACCATCTCTATGGCTATTGGTGCGACTCATGGCTGAAACGCTACGGAAAGAGGAGTGACATCACGGGGACTTTTCCAAGGCAGCGGCTCATTATCTCGTTGACCAAACGGGTTTGCTGGTCTGGACCGTGAGTTTGTTTAAACAATTGGGGATTTGCATAATCCCCTTTAAATATATTACGCAGGCCGAGCAGTCAGATCTGCAGCTGATATACCCTGCTACGGGCCCGGCGCTGGCTCTTGCTTTGCGCTCGCTCGGGAGAGGGACGGGTGGTTGTACCCGAGGTGCCTGCTCTGGGATGCTCCGAGGTGGGATCCTTCTGGATGCTGGGGCTTCCTCCTCCGGCTCGTGCCCGCCGTGGCCTGGAGAGCATCTCCCCGTCCTGCACGCAGTGCTGGGCACCTCCGGTGATGGGACAGTCTCTGCAGTTGAACTTTGGTGGCTGAAGGTGCTATTTGGGGTCTTGAGCACTGGCTTTTTAAAGCGCTCCGGACCCCTCGTCCCCAGCACGTGGCCTCCTCGGCTCCGGGGCTGCGTCTCGTCTTCGTGTCTCGCATGCTAAAGCATCTAAAACCATCAAAAATGCCTTCCATTTCCAGTTCCCTGGCTGTATTCTGTATCCACAGGGATCTGCCGTGACAGGGCTCCTGGTGGGAACGGTTTGGATCCAGGTTTGCTCTGGGAGGTGGTTGGGATCCGTGCGCAGGGGTTGGAGCGGAATGCGCACGAGGGAGTCTGGATGCAGAGGGCCCTAACGGCACCTCTGGCTGCTCCTTGCATCCCACGCCATCGCTTCCCGGATTGTGGCCTCTTTGGATCTTGCTGATTCGGGGCGGGGATTAACCTGCACCAGTGTGTGGCTGTTGGCAGGTTCCTGTGATCCGCAGTGACCCAAAATGTGGATTTTGGGGCTGGGAATACAGTGCATCGGGATGACATCGGTGGTGATGGAGCGACAGCTGCAAGAGCAGCGTGGTGGGAATGGGGACAAGGAGGGAGCAGGAGATGGGAGCAGGACTCAATTCCAGAGGGACGGCACCATTGGAAGCCACAGGATTCCCCTCGGAGGGGCAGGCGAGCGAGGTGGCTGCGGCTGCCCGGCCCCGCGTTGGCCCTCGTGCGTAATGGGATTATTTGAGCCGCTGGCGTCAGGGCACACGTGACGGAGCGGCACCGCGGCTGCAGATAAAGTTCAAAGCGCCAGCGCGGATCTCAATGTCCCCGGGGCTCGCGGCCAGCCGGGGCCCGGGCTGCAGCGATGCCCGTGCCCGGCTGCGCCGGCGCGGCTGAGGGATGCGCCCGTGTTGCTCATCCCTGTGGACTCCGCTGCGCCTCCCTGCACGCTTGGGGCTGCAGCTTGCTGCTCCGGGCGCTGCTCTGCATTTCGCCTCTTCAGCCATCCTGGGACAGGAGCGTAAATAGGGCTCGGCGTCACGAGCGCCTTCTCCTGCCGGTGCTGCCCATCCACGTGACGGTCCCCAGGCCCGCGGTGGCGCGTGGCCGCGCGCTCGGCTTTGCTGCCTCCCCAGCGACCTCGCGCTCGCGCAGCCTCTCACGAGGCTCCTGGCGCTCCCAGCCGAATGTGTGTGTTTTAGGGAAATCGGGCTGGAGCGAAAGCTGGGGCTGCTGTGGAAATTTGGCAGCGCGTCCCGGTGGCTGGAATTCCAGTAGCTGCGGATGGCGGTGGCTGGGAGCCCGCTCCACGCGGCGCTCCGGGTGTTTCGCCTCTCCCCGGCGAGGCTGGGGGGACGAGCGTCCGTGCTCTGAGTTGGTGGAAGCGGAGCGCGGATGCGCGTGTTGCCCGATGCTGTTTCCCCATCCTGCCTGTTCCGCAGTGCCGGATTGCTTGGGGACCGGGGTGGCTTTTGCACGAGGTGCTGTCGCCTCCCCAGCCTTTACCTTGTCCGGGAGCCTCCTGGGAGACTCCGGCCACGTGGGGTGAGTGAGGCCGGAGGCTGGAGCAGCGCCCGCCGGGGCTGCCAGCGCTGCGGTCCACGGAGCGACGTCACCCGCGGTGACGCAGCCGCCCTCAAGGCCACCGGCCGGACCGCGGGAGGGACCTGGCGGCGGGACCGGTTCCGCCACCGGCTGCTGGGGGGACCTGGTGGCATCGCGGTGGCCTCCCCCGTCCTCTGCCGTCACCTTGCGGGTGCTCCGGCCGATCCGCAGGAACCGCCCTCTCTCCGGTCCCCTTTGGCACCAACACGGAGCCTCCTCCGCAGGGCGCAACCTGAATCCCGGGCAGCCCTTTTCCAGCCTGGTGTTCCCCTCTGGAGGGGATGGAGCATCCTTGCTCGCGGGTTTCACCTTGCAGAGCTGCGTGGCAGAGGTATCCTGGCGGATCTGGGCAGCAGGAGCGAGGAGGGAATTTTCCGGCTGCTCCCTGCTGCAAAACCGTCTCTCTGCACGTGGGGTTTTGCACTGCGCCGGCACTGACATGTCCCTCTTGTACCCGCATCCATCCGGAGCCTGAACTGCCCGGACCGGGCGCGCGTCCCGTCCCGGGAAGGAGCATGGGGCTCCGCGGCGGCAGCGGCGCCCCCGGGGCTTTGGTGACTTCACTCGCGGCCGAGCGCGTTTCCTGCATGAGCTCAGCAGGCGGAGGGAGGCACCGGAGATGGGCGCTGGGCGCGTTCCCGCCGCGCCGGAGCCGCTTCCCGCGCCGTGCCGGCCTCGAGAGACGGATTCCCGACTCTTCCCGGCCTGGAGAGTGGGATTCCCAAGGCTCCGGGTGCTCCCAGCGCACAGATTGAGCGCTGGGGTTGGGCTGCCTACTGCTAATTGAAACGAATGTGTCTCATATCTGGCCTTAAATAGGAACAGCAGCGTGGCCTGTTCCTGCGCTTTGGGATGCTGCAGGGCGGGAATAGCCCGGTGAGGGATAACGGGAGCGATGGACACCTGGATTTCACCTGCTGCCTCCCCGCTTGCTCCATCCTGGTGCTTGCGAAGCCTCCAGCAAGGGAGAAATCCTGAGCAAACACGCAGGGAAAGGGCAGAGCGTGGGCCCTGCGTCAGCGGGCTCGGAGGCCGCGTAAACAAACACCCTCCCGGGCTTGGCACCGGCCGCAGAAAAACACCCCGGGGCTGCAGCCGCTTCCCGGCTTTGCCGGAGCCGCTCGGGAGCGAGCGGGAGGCGCCGGGTCCCTGCGCGGGGTCCCTGCGCGCGGAACGGGCTCTGCTTCCCGGGACTTTGCTTAGCGAGGAGCAAAACGGGGCAGACGGGGCCAGCGAGCGCGCGGGCAGGTCTGCGCCGGAGGGAAGCGCAAAGTGCGGAGGCCGCCGCCGGGTTAATGGTTTACGCTGGCGTTTGCTGCCGTGCTGGATGCTCCCGCTGAGGTTTCCTATCGTGAAAGCCCCATGGAAAACCCTGCGGTCCCGGCGGCGCGGTCAGGGCTGGCAGCTCCGCGGGCAAGCGCTCCCCTCGCGCTGCCCGTAGCGGATCAGCTGTCCCCGCGCGGCGCTATAAATAACGGGTGACACAGCGGGCGGCCTGTTCCCTGCATTCCTTCCACTCTCCCCTCCGGACACGGCGCCCGCGCCCGGGGGCCTCCTGCTCCCGGCGCCTCCCCGGGCTCCGTCGTCCTCCTCTTGGAGGTCTTGGATTGGGGGTCTCGCTGCTCCCAAGTCACTTCTCCTTCCTCCTGAGGCGCTGCCCCGGGATCTGCCCCCGGGAATGCATTGGTGTCACTCTTGGATTGTCCCTATGAAACCACCTGGAAGCCCAGGGCAAAACGTCCCCTCTGCAGGGACAGAGCTCCCCAGTGC
Organism: Crypturellus tataupa; assembly: GCA_034781795.1. Taxonomy (NCBI): domain Eukaryota; kingdom Metazoa; phylum Chordata; class Aves; order Tinamiformes; family Tinamidae; genus Crypturellus; species Crypturellus tataupa. The sequence continues at coordinate 7,458,634 of JAWLRI010000923.1, read as the reverse complement.
CCTGTCTCTGTGCGGAGCATCCTTGGATGTGTCGGTGCTGCGGGTGGCCCTGGGCAGGTCCCCGCGTTCCCCGTTGTCTGACCCCGGCAAAGCCCGGAGTCGCCGTGGGAAGGGCAGGAGCGGCTGAGCCGCCCGGACGCAGCGTTTCCTTTGATCCCGATCCTGGGATGATCCCACAACAGAGACTCGGAGCTCAACAGTCGCCTAATTTTGTTTTTCCCCGGTATGCGAGACCGAAGCTGTTTGTTTATCTTCCTTAACTGCTGTCTCCTGCCGGCTGTTTGCACAGAGCCGTCACGACGAGTGAGTCAGGGGAGGCCGCTTCCTCCCGCCTCCTCCCTGCCGCCCTCACCTGCCCTGCGCTTCTTTTCTCTTTATTTTTTGGATACGTTTTTCCCGCTCCATCGTGCCATCCCCTGCGCCATCCCCATGCGCTCGGTGGGACGAGGCCACATCCGTGCGGGACGCGGCCGCTCGGCTCCGCTGTGATCCCCGCGCTCCAAAGGCAGCTCCTGGCTCCCGGCATGGGGATTTGCTCCAGCGCAGCCGCTGCCACGAGCCCGGGGCCTCCCCGCTTCCCTCTGGCTGCGCCGGCGGCCCTGGAGCGTCGTGTTTCAGCCCCTGCCCTTGCCCCTCGGCCAGGGGACACTTTTGTAACGGGGGATCTGGTTTCCGTGCGCTCGAGGCGCAGGGATGCAGGAGGCCGCCGCTGCCTCCGGGTTATTTGCAGCCCCCGGAGTTCATTAGAAACGCAATTAGGCTGCTCTAGGAGAGCCCCGAATAACCTCCGAAAACCAGGTGTGCGTTTTGTTCTCCTCTTTGCCTTGCTCAGAATTACGCTAACAGCCGACTTCCTGCTGCCCAGTTTTCCCAGCTGGTAATTACAATTTCTCTTTGCTTTTAAGCTTCCTGATTCTCCGCCCCCGGCCTCCTCGGAACAAAGACGGATGTAAAAAGCCTCCTGTGCGGATCCCAGCGCCGCGCGCCCGGGCTCCCCGGCACCCTCTGCCCTTCGCCGGAGCCTTCGTCGTGGCTTCTCCCGCTGCTCCCCGTTGCCGCTCGGGTTTTTATAGCAGCAGAGCCTCCTGTTTGCTCATCGTGCTGGTGGGGCCACCAAAACGGGAGCCTCCCCGCTGCCCCGTTACCCCTTTCCTGGGCGGCTTCTGCATCGCTCGGTGGCACCTGCCCCCCTGCAGAGCTGGGGGGACACAAGTGCCACCTTCTCCTCTCGTACTGTAACGGCCCCAAATGGTGTTTGCTGCCAATGCGCGCGCCGGCACGGAGCAGGCAGCGGGATGCTCCGGCGGGAGCCGCGGAGATCCCTTCTTCAGCAGGACGAGGAGCCGCGGTGCTCGGGCAGCGTCGGAAGCAGCGAGTCCGGCGGCTGCGGCGGCAGGAAGGAAGCCCGAACAGGCTCGAGAAAGACACGTTTGTCACTCTATATTTAGGAGCGTAATAATTAAGGCAGTTTGTTTACCCTGGCAAACGTGGTAATTAATAGTCTGTGGCCGACTGGCGAGTCCTGCCCGGGCGCCGCGAGCTCTCCGCGAAGGTCGAGGACATTGTGGAAGAGCCGCTGCCACCCGAGAGCTGCTGTTTGAGGAGCATCGCAGGGTGCCGCGTGGGCACCCGGGTGCTTTGCCGGGGAGCTGTGATGGGGAAGGGGTTCTCTGGTGGCAGATATGGGGTTGATGCGCTGCAGGGAGGTGCAGGGACGCTGCACGGATGACAGCGCTGCCCTTGGTGTGGTGTCCCCGGCTCTGCTAGTCGCAGCGGACAAGGGACGCGCGTTTGAGACGTGTCCAGGGTCCCTGCCCGGCGTGGTGCCCCGGGATGCTCGAACCAGGGCCTCCCGCTTCGCGCTCTTTCCACTAGATGGAGATGGAGACCTTGCAGCCGCCGCGCTCGCGGCATCCGCGCTCGCTCCCGTCCCGTGGCCGCGGGCGCTCGCACCGACGCGGCTTTGCCTCTCGTGCAGATGCTGCAGGACTGCCCCAAGGCCCGCAGGGAGGTGGAGCTGCACTGGCGGGCGTCGCAGTGCGCGCACATCGTGCGCATCATGGACGTCTACGAGAACCTCTACCAGGGGAGGAAGTGTCTGCTCATCGTCATGGAGTGGTGAGTGCGGCCGAGGGGACGACGCTCCGAGCACCTTCCATGCTCTCAAGGGATGCAGAAAAGGGGGGCTGCAAACTGCCCCCCTGGGGAAGGTCCTGGTGGCTCCGGGAAGGCGCTCGGTGCGGGGAGGTCTGAAGGGCGCAGGGAAGCGGGACCAGCAGGAATGCGGCATCCAGGCGCTCCCGGGATGGGCTCAGCTGGCTCGAGTCCTTCTGAGAACTCGCTCTGATGCCCGTAGGCTTCAGGCCTGCGGGGTTAAGGCAGCCAGAGCATCGTCCGCTTCGCTTTGGCCACGGCGAGTATCGCTGTCCCCGTCGGGCAGCTGCGTCTGCTGCGGTCTGGCCGGCAGCACGGACGGGTTTATGGATGTGCCGGGCAGGGCGCGCGGCGCGGAGCGACTGCTCCTGCCGGATGCCTGATATAACACAGGGAGGAGGAGGAATGGAGGGGAGGGTATTGCATCCACATCCCAACCGCAGCGGGGATTTAATGTAGCTTCCTGGCCAAAACCTCTCCCCTGGCGAGCCGGGTGGGTGCCACGGGGTTGAAGAGCAGCACGAGGAGAGCAGGGAGCTCCCGAGGACGGCGCCGAGCCCTGGGCACCCGCAGGCGGGAGGGCTCCTGCGGCAGCTCGGCTCGCGTGGGAGCAGAGAAATCCCGAGCGCAGGGCAGAAACAGGGCACAAATCCCCCGAGCAAGAGCGCCCTGTGTGGAGCATCTCCTCCTTGGCCCTCCGTGTCCAGGGGCTGCAACTGGGACAACCTTGGAGGTCTCTTCGCTGGGGTCTGTTTTGTGTCCCGCGCGCGCTCGGGGCAGCCTCAGTTTTCATGGCTGTCCCCATCTGTATTGCAAATTACCCATATCAAGGGCACTCGCATGAGATGCTCTGTGGAAAAGCCAGAAATCATCTCTAGTTGAATTAGATAAAACAGAGACGGGCGATGCCGGTTTCCACCCTTGGAGATCGTGGGGCTGCATTTCCTTAGGGTACTCGGAAGCCTTTGACAGCAGAAGGAACCAAGCAGTTTCTCCTGGTCCTTCCGCAGCCCCTTGCCCCAAGCCGGCTCTGCTCCCGGGGCAGCGTCCAGCCCGTTGTGCTGGGGAGGTGACACCACAACCTGGTCACCGCGCGACGCTGCGTTGATTTCGCTGATTTTGGTCCCCTGATTTTTTGCAGCCCCTTTGCAGGAGGTGCTGGCTCTTTGGAGCGGGTATGAGGTGGGGAACTGGTCTAACGGTCTAATGCCTCTTGCCTCTGCGTTGCAGCTTGGACGGTGGGGAGCTTTTCAGCCGAATTCAGGATCGGGGAGACCAGGCCTTCACCGAACGGGGTACGGAGTCAACACTGACTTTGGGTTTCATCTTTGGGCAGTTTCTTGCTATTCCTATTTCCTATTCCTATGGCAATTCATAGGGCTAAACCAATTCAACCTGCTGCTGTTTCTGTAAAGCTCCAACCCAAGCCCTGTTCCCTATTAGTTTCCCAGCCTGCAGAGATGCTTCCCCAGCAGGTTCAAGTCCCTGGTGGCACCTGAGGAGCATTAGACCTCTCCCTATCCAGGAACAAATCCTCCTCTCTGCTCCTGCTGTTTAAGGTTTAGGATCATGCCTGGAGCTTGCTTGGACAGGGAGATTTTGGGTAGGGAAAACCCTCTTGGTCTCAGCCCCACCTGGCCTGTCCCTTGGTTTGTAGCTGCTCCTGGAGTGACCCAGGGAAAAGGGCTCATTTGGAATAACTGAATTTCAACATTTCAATCCTTTTATTATCACTTCAGAGGCCTCTGAGATCATGAAGAGCATCGGGGAAGCCATCCAGTACTTGCACTCCATCAACATCGCGCACCGGGATGTGAAGGTACCGCGCTGCCCCGACGCCTGCATCGGTCCCACCGTCCCCGATGCCTTTTGCTGCTCCCGGCTCTTATTTCTGCCTCTTGTTCCTGATGTTTCCGCAGCCAGAAAACCTCCTGTACACCTCGAAAAGGCCCAACGCTGTGTTAAAGCTCACCGACTTCGGCTTTGCTAAGGAAACCACCACGCACAACTCGCTGGCCACCCCGTGCTACACGCCGTACTATGTGGGTAAGTCCCCGTGGAGCCAGAGCGCTCCCGTTCCTTGGAATTGCCCGCTCCTTGCTGGTGGGGAGCGAGGGCTGGGGTCGGTGGGTGAGATTAGAAGCAGCTCTGAGTCCCGGGATGCAGAGCAGGGGTTGGGATGGCTCCTCTTGGAGATGCTCCGAGGGGACTGTGCAGCGAGGGCTGCTCCGAGCGCGATTCCTGGTGCCGCTGGCTCCGTTCTCGCTGCTGGGAGGACGGAGCTGTTTGGCTCCGGTGTCCCCTGCGACGCGAGGCTGACGCTTGGGGATTTGCTTCTTTTCCACTAGCCCCGGAGGTGCTGGGCCCCGAGAAATACGACAAGTCGTGCGACATGTGGTCCCTGGGGGTCATCATGTACATCCTGTGAGTATGCAGGGCTGGGACGTGCCGTGTCCCCGCGCGCTCCGGCCAGGAATGCGGCTGCTCCGGGCGTTCGGCAGCGCGGCGCTGCCCGCCGTGCTGACTCCTGCCGTGCTGACTCCTGCCCTGCTTCCCCGTGCCCAGGCTCTGCGGGTACCCCCCCTTCTACTCCAACCACGGTCTGGCTATTTCTCCGGGCATGAAGAAGCGCATCCGGATGGGCCAGTATGAATTTCCCAACCCGGAGTGGTCGGAGGTGTCAGAAGAAGGTAACTGAGGGCCACGGGGCTCGGTTGCTCCCTGCCCGCCCCGGGGGGACCTTGGGAGCAGTGTCACCGCGGGGACAGCCCGGATGGTTCTGGCAGCAGCAGCTTTGCCCCTTTCCCGAGGGGCTTTTGCTGGGGGCTGCAGCTGGACTGGTACCCGCGGTGCCAGGGGAGCATCCGACGGTGCCAGGGGATCATCCTGCAATGCCAGGGTGGGGAGCATCCCGCAGTGCCGAGGGAACATCCCACATGCCAAGGGGAGCATCCCGCAGTGCCGGGAGGAGCATCCTGCAATGTGGGGGGAGCATCCCGTGGTCCCCGGGGCGATCATCCCGTGGCGCCAGGAAGGAGCATCCTGTGGCACCGGGGTGGAGCATCCCATGGTGCCGTGGATCATCCCGCGATACCAGGGGGGAGCGTCCCGCAGTGCCAGGGGGGATCATCCCGCGGTGCCAGGGGATCTCATCCCATGGTGCCGAGGATCATCCCGCGGTGCCAGGAGGAGCATCCCGTGGTGCCGGGGGGGATCATCCCACGGTGCCAGAAGGAGCATCCCGTGGTGCCGGGGGAACATCCTGCAGTGCTGGGGGATCAACCCGCGGTGCCAGGGAGCATCCCGTGGTGCCGGGGGCAGCATCCCGCGTCTCTGCTCACACCGCCCCGTGCTGCCCCTTCCAGTGAAGCAGCTGATCCGCAACCTGCTCAAGACGGACCCGACGCAGCGCATGACGATCACGGAGTTCATGAACCACCCCTGGATCATGGTGAGCGCGCGGGGGCCGGGGCGGGCGCGCGGGCGGCCCCGCGGCACCGCTCACGC
>JAWLRI010000923.1:7407430-7452873 GCA_034781795.1 Crypturellus tataupa | reverse complement strand
GAGCGCGCGGGGGCCGGGGCGGGCGCGCGGGCGGCCCCGCGGCACCGCTCACGCGCCGCCTCCGCCCGCAGCAATCGATGCAGGTGCCGCAGACGCCGCTGCACACGAGCCGAGTGCTCAAGGAGGAGAAGGACCTGTGGGAGGACGTGAAGGTAAAGCCCCTCCGCGTGGCCGGGGGCGGTTCGGGACCCTCCTGCCTTCGCATCCCGTGGGGTGGAAGTTGGGCTGATGGGTGAGACTTGGGCAGGAGGCTGGACTGAAGGGTTAGACTTGGGCTTAGGGGTGAGCGGTTGGACTGAGTCACCCTGGGGTTGACTCAGGGGTCTAAAAGAGCAGGGAGGAAGGTGGTTCCCCCTGGAGCAGCTCCCAGATTATCTCCTAAACTCCCATTTTCTGGTCTTAGCGGTTAGTGGTTGGATTGAATCACCCTGGAATTGACTCAAGGGTTTAAAGGAGTGGGGAGGAAGGTGGTTCCCTCCGGAGCAGCTCCTAGATTATCTCCTAAACTCCTGTTTTCTGGGTTTAGGGGTTAGCAGTTAAACCGAGTCACCCTAGAGTTGACTCAAGGATGTAAAGGAGGAAGGTGGTTCCCCCTGGAGCAGCTCCCAGATTATCTCCTAAACTCCCATTTTCTGGGGTAGCACAGGCAGGAAGAGCTGGTGGCAGCTTTGTGGGCTCTGCATTGGGGACCCATTTGGAAGCCAGTGGTGTCCCTTGTCCTGGCCCTTCTCCCCACCTTCCTCGGGGTTGCGGCCGGCGCTAACGGGGCTCGTGCCGCCCGCAGGAGGAGATGACGAGCGCCCTGGCCACCATGCGGGTGGACTACGAGCAGATCAAGATCAAGAAGATCGAGGACTCCTCCAACCCGCTGCTCATGAAGAGGCGCAAGAAAGCGAACCCGGCGGAGCCCGCGGCGCTGCCGCACTGAGGCCGTCCGCCCGCCCGCACAGAGCAATAACTATATATATATATTTTTTAAGAAAAAGACAAAAAGAGACAGACTGTTATATCGAGCGCATGGAATTCAGACCTTTATACCAGACTAGTTATTTTTAGCTACTCACCTGTGTTTCTGACCTTTCCGGAGCAGGCGATGAGATGTCCCTGTAGAAGCCACATGTGTCACCTGGGGTTTGTCCCCTAGGTGAACGGCGCCTTTAATTGGATTTTTTTTTTCTCTTTATGAAATTTCATCTTTTTTTTTTTTTTTCCTTCCAAAGACATGGAATTTCCTGTGGTGACTTTTTTAGGGCATATGACGTATAAATGTTTTTTTTTTTTTAATAGAACTACTGTAGAGCTGCGCGGTGGGTGATGCGGTGCCGGGCCGTCCCGGCGCCCTCCTGCTCCTGCTGTTGCAGGGTGATTCCCGGGAATGCTGCCGCGTTTGGAGCCCGGCAGCGGGAGCCCCGCGCGCGTCACTGCCGCTGTCCGTCCGCTGGAGTCTGTCCGTGCGCTGGGAATCTGGGGCTGTTTGCAGGGAGGGAAGGGCTCGGCATTCCCCTCGGGATGAGGGCGGCCGTGGGGATACCCATGGCCACAAGGCAGTTTTCCCTACCCCAAATTCATCCCCTCCTGCCCATGGCGACGTGGGACAGACGCTTCCGACATCCCCATATCCTTGTCCCCATCCCACACGGGGGCTGTCGGGACCCCCGGCACTTCTTGCTCCAGGGGCTGTTTATCCCCCCCGGGAAAAGTGGGCACAGAGGGATCGGGAACACCCTGGAGCGGCGGTGCTGGCGGCCCGGGAAGGCCATTCCCAGCAGCAGAACCTGCAAGTTGTTAGTCCATGAGTCATTATCATTACTTGTCATTTTGTTTCACTGCTTTTAATGTGTTTGAATGGGGGATTATTACTTTTTTTTTTTTTTAAGGAAATGTTTAGTTTTTAGGTGATCTTCTAGACACTGTATGGAATTTTAATTTGTTTTAAAAGCAGGTTTTTATCTCTCTTTTTTTTTTTTTTTTTTTTTTTTTTTTTTTTTTTTTTGTCTGTTGGCTTATACTAATCTTCATGGTCTGCTCTTCAGCCCTTTGGATTAAAGACACTTAACGCGTCGCCCCGTCTTGCTCCTCCTTGCCGCACTGCAGCGCCCCGCTTGCCCCACGGTTCTAAATTCCTTTTTTCCCCCCAAAGTGGCCGAGCGCTGCCCGTTCTGGGGGATTTCTGCTGTGCACAGCCTGGGTTTGGCGCGGCGAACAGCAGTGTCACAGCGTGCGGTGACAAGTGGCTTCCTTCCTCGCGGGACGGCACGGGCGCTGCGGCCCAGAGCCGGCAGGGGGAACCGGCACCGCGTTGTCCTGGGCTGCACCGCGTTGTGCTGCGTCGTGCCGGGCTGCACCGCGTCGTGCCGGGCTGCACTGCATCGTGCCGGGCTGCACCGCGTCGTCCAGGGCTGCACCACCTTGTCCTGGGTTGCACCATATTGTGCCGGGCTGGCCTGTGCTGTGCCAAACTGCACCGCGTTGTCCCAGGTTGCACCGTGTTGTGCCGCATTGCACCGCCTTGTCCCGGGTTGCACCGCCTTGTCCCGGGTTGCACCGCGTTGTCCCGCATTGCACCGCGTCGTGCCGCGTTGCACCGCGTTGTCCCGCATTGCACCGCGTCGTGCCGCGTTGCATCGTGTTGTCCCGCGTTGCACCACGCTGTGCCGGGCTGCACCGCGCCGGCGCTGCGGTTTCCCGGGCTGTTGGTGACATCCGAGGTGCCCTGTCCCCGTGCGGAGCCGGAGCCCATCCAGGCCTGTGCGGAACAGTGTTTTGGATGGGCGGCGTTGGCCCCGGTTTGCTGCGTGGTGCGGTCAGGAAGGGAGAATATCCGGCACCCCCAAAGCCCCGCGGACGGTTCAGTGTTTTGGGGCGCTGTTCTGCAGCCCCTCGGGCTGAGCTTTAAGCCGCGGCTTTGCTGGGCCGGCCCTGCCGCCTGCTCGGCCCCTGGGGTTTCTTCCTTGTCCTTGACCCGCTTTGGAGCCGGAGGAGCCAGCTGGGACACCAGGAATAGCGCTTGGGAAGGATCCCCAGGGGGATCCCCTCCCACCGGCACCATAAAACTGCTGGGAAAGCCGGTGGTTTGGAGCCGTGCCAGCCGCGAGCTCCGCTCTTCCCAAGGGATTGCGCTGGCGGCGGGAGCAGCGCAGACGGGGACCCCTCGCCCGGTGGGGACCGTGACACGAAGGACACGGAACCCAGGGGTGCTGCAAGGGGTGAGCACGGATAAAAGGTGCTTCGGGGCCGCCTCCGGGCGCTTGCGAAAGCCCAGGGGGAGGAGTCCCCTTTTCCGTAGCTGCCGCGTTCCAAAACAGTGAGCTCAAACGCGGAGCGGGCCGGGCCGTGCCGGCCGCGGCGGAAGCGCCAGCGTGGCGCCCCGAGGTGTGAAGCGCGCGCGGGCTTTCCAAGGGCTCCCGCAGCGCGCGCGCAGCTTCGGCTCGGCGTTTTGGAAAGAGTTTTCTATCAACAACCGCAATCCTGAGGAGAAAACCCCCCAGCTGGCCAGAGCGCCTTGAGGTTGCTGTTTCCACCGGGGTTATTACTGAAAGCGGTCCTGGAAATGGCAGAGCTTGCCAGCACCAATCCCAGCTCCAACTTGGGATTTTGCGGCTCAACGCGTTTGCTTGGCCCCACTGGGAGGGCTGAGGTGGGGAGTGGGAATTGGATGGGCATGGCAGAAGGAGCCGCATTGTTCTACGTGCTGCGGGAGGCTGCAAAACCCACGGATTAGGAGCAGCATCACCCACTTTGCAGCCCCTGCTGCCTCTCCGTGCACTATCCCAATGGGAGAGGAGGGATGCACAACCTGGAGCATCCACTGCTCAGGAGGGACCGCGTGGCCCCAGCGCACAAGACTCTGTCACCGCTTTCGTAGGGGCCACAGAGGTGGATGGAAACGGAGCTGTTTTCTGTAAAGCTGTTGATGCTAAAGGGAGTAGCTGGGTCGGTGTGGGTGGCGGGTGAGAAGAGCGGCTTACTCATGCGAGGCGATGGTCTGTGTTTGAAAGCAGAATCTCTAGGTGAACGCGTTCACGGAGTGCTCTAAATAAAGTGGCTGGAACGAGGGGGGAAGCTGCAGGATCCTGTAACCGTCCGAGTGATGCTCAAGGCGGTAGCAATGACACCTGGGCCGGTCCAGGGCTACATCCTCCCTTGAGCTGTCTGATGCGCCTGGATCAGACATTATCCTTGGATTAAGTATTGCGGTTTCTTGCTGTTTCATACAGATATTTCCACCCCCTTTTGCCTCCGAAAGTGCAGGTTATTGGAAAGCAGCAGCAGCAGGAGGTTTCAGGAGCTGTTTCCTTCCCGGCAGCTCCGGCTGGTACCACCACCAGCGCCAGCCCTGCACACCTGGACGTGTCAGCCGGTTCCTCCTGACCCCTGCTTGGCCTTACAAGAAGGAGCACGTGGCTGTCTTCAACTGGAAGACAAAGATGAGAGACAAGATAAGGAGGAGCGAGATAAGCTTGCAAGAACATCTCTTTTTGAAAGTGTTTCTGAAAATACTTCAAGCGTAACTGGAAAGCAGGACGGCTTGTGCGAGTGATGGAAGATAAGCACCTCATCTCACCCTCATAGAGTTGGGGGCTCCTTTTCACATCCCCTCTCTGCTAACCTCCTGCTTGACGAGCATGTGTTGGCAGTTGCAAATTGAAGAGCCGAGATGCCCAACTGCATCCCCAGCACCTGGAGCCAATGAGTATTTCTGGCCTCAGGGATGAAGCTACAAAATGTGGGCTTCAACATCAATGACCATCACATAATCCACGCACCTACGGGCTGTGATGGAGCCACCCAACGCTTCATGTAGAACCAAGGGGCTGTGTGTAACCTGCTGACTCTGAAGGAATATATGAAGAATTCACCGCAGCATTTTAAATTTTGAGTAGTTAGTAGGAAAATAAACCTTCTTTCCTCACCCCGCCTTCCTATTTTTAGTAGCAAACTTCCTGCTAAGAAAAAAAAAAATGTATTTCTCGCCGTGGAGGGGATTGGTTTTGATCAAGAGTCTGGCTCTGCTCCAGGGAGATCATCGGGGTTTGCTGCTACCTGTGAGATGAATCACGAAGGTCTCTGTTTCCCTGTGTGTCGTGGCTAGATGTACTCGTTGCTTTTGCAAGATGAGAAACAGGGCCCGGATAACTTGCGTCTCCCGCTCGTAGGTCTGTGTGTGCCGGGTTATTTGCACCCTCGTGTTGTTGAATTCCGGGTGGCCTCAAAGGACAACTCGTGCTGCAGGCAGTGGTGGGCAGGAAGGGCCCTTGTGCAATCCGGAAAGGGAGAAGTAAGAACAGAGTGTATGGAGCAGCTGCGGGCTGGTTCCCATTGCACTAATGAGGTTTCTAACAATGAGAATTTACTGCAGATATTTCTTTGTGCGTGAGCTCTCAGTACTTGTAAGGCTGCTCTGCATCTAGGGATGCCAACAGCTGAATTCTGTTAACTGGGTAGGCTTTGACTCGGGTCTTTCCTCCTCTGTTTGCACCTGATGCCTCTTTTCTGAGTCTATCTGCTTCGTGGTTTATTACCTGAGCCACCTCGAGCCTCCTTGGGCTCGTCCCGAGGAGCAGGCAGTGAGAACGTGCGTTAGAAATGCAAAACTTCCCTGCAAAACCCTCAGATTTTGCACTTTTCCAAAGTCCCACTTTCCAAGAAGCAGGATTAGGCGCTTCGGAGAGTTAGGGTTTCTGCTTGCGGTACTCGGAAAGGACCGTGCTGGTGCAACTAAGCTGCTTAAAGCTAAAAAATGCCAAATTAGTAAAACACCTATCAGCAACAGGCTTGCTTGAACTTGTAGTAATAGGACTGTGCTGAGTGCTCGCTGAAGCTGACTGTAAATGACAAAAAATTCTCATAATGGTGTTTGCTGCTCTGGTTAGGCAACGATAGTGATGATTTAAATGCAGCTGTAAAACTAAGGTGTCTGGGAACAAAATATTTTTGCTGACAATAACGTGCCCTGCAGAAGCTGCTGTGCTAGGCTCGTGGGATTCCTGCTTCAGGCATCCGCAGCACCTTTTCCATTGGGAAAAATGAAGGTGTTCCTCACTGCTTTGAAACTCCAAGTACTTCGGTTTGGCACAAACTCCAAAACTGAGCGGATTATGGACAGCGTATGTAAGATGTGCCAGCTGCAAGAGCTAGGGTCAACATTGCAAAAGATTCAGGAAATGAAATTTCAGCTAAAGGAGGAAAGAAATCTGGTGCTGCTGCCAGGAACTGAACCTTGAGTTGCCTCTAGCAAAGAAGAAAAAATGTCTTGCTTCAGGGTGTGATGCAATGGGGATAGAGACCTTGGCAGGAGGCAAAGACATAAATAATAATTGTGTGCTGCCCTGAATAGGCACTGCTGTACCCCAGGTTTGTATGGTCCTCGTGGGCTGCAATCTCCTCCTCCTCATCAGCCAGAAAGCCCAAGGACTCCAATCCAAGCGGGATTTATAGCTGGATTGGATTTCAGTGCAGGGGAAGGGACTAATCTGACAGATCTAATGGGATCAGCCGCTGCATCGAGGTTGTGCTCTGTCCCATGGGCTGACAGCTGGAACGGGACAGCGAGATGCCGCAGGGTTCAGGCTGTCTCCAGGCCTGGTGATGCCAATCGGCAGCTTCACGCTCTTCAACAGGCACCTTGTAACCCGTTTAGAGACAGAGCATCGACATGAGGAGCTAAATTCTCTGTGAGGAGTAGCTCAAAGTCTAGAAGATGGATCAAGAGGGAAAGAGGCAAATGCTCCTCAAGAGTATATTAATATTTCAAGCAAAAAAAGGGTTTTTTCCTCCTTGTACATGGAGATAAGTGGTATTTGGCTCCCAGTTCATAGTGAGCCGGCTCAGCAGAAGCTTCTAGCCGTGACCCCTTGGTATTCAGCCCCGTTGCCTTTCCCAAATTGGCCAATGAAGCAGCCAAGCAGCTTTCTAGAGTCAGCAAGAACGTCCCAATCGCCAAGCTGGTGCTTATGGCTTTCAGGAAAGGTTCGAAAGAGAAAAAAAGCAAAAGCAGAAGCAACTGTGGTTGCAGCTAGTTGTGCTGCCTCCTTGGGGATGTTTCTTCCTCGATGAAGCAAAACTTGCACTTGGGCAGGGCAATAGCCTGATGTCCAGGTGCTTTTGCAGCCCTTGGGGGTTTTCTCTACAAGCTGCATTAATCTACAAGTGATTAACCAAAGCACCTGTGGAACCACAAGCTTTCTGTGCGTGCAACCCCTCCTGCGCGCTCCTTTTGGAGCAGGTCTCGTGCTTTCCTGAAGTCTTCAGTCCTGGTCCGCGTTTTGCAAAGGAGGAAGGTAGAGGAGCCGAGGGAGCCCCTTGGTCGGAGAGCCCCGGGCAAGGGGGATAGCGGAGGAGCCGCCGTCCGCGTCGCGCTGCCCCTCGTGCTGATTCACTGCCCTAGCTCAGCCCCGGGTTGCACCACGAAAACTCCAGCCCGCGGTTGTGCAAGTTGGGACTTTGCCGGCCCCGGCGGGTTGTCCCTGGCCACTGCACCCAGGTCCCCAAGGCCGCTGTGTGCCCCGAGCTGCGAGGAGCGCGCGGCCCTAACCGCAGACTGCGCTCTGATGAACAAACACCCATCGGAAGGAGGGTTTTTTCCTTCTTTTTATGAGGAAAACAACAGTTCGGAGATTACCCTTGGCGGTAATGTCTACTGATGGGTTGGAGTGACCCCTGAGTCACGGTGGGAGGTGGAAAGGGGTTTTCTGGGCAATGTTGTCTCTGCTATGGCAGGATGGACCACCAAGGCATGGCTGGTAGGTGGCCCTATGGCTTTCAGGTCAGGCTGTATTTGAGAGGTTTGGAAATAGAAGATCTTCTAGGCTTCTGCTTAGATCAGCTCTCCAGGTCTTTTCCTCTAGCATTGAGCATTTAGACTTTTTTTTTTTTTTTTTTTTTTTTTAAAAAAAAGGTGGTGTAACCACATGCAACCTGCACCAGAGCAAGATCTTTGAAGGGCTCCCGCTCGCGACGAGCAGCCTCCGGGCCGCGGTCGCCGGGCGGCACCGCTCCGTGTCGGGAAGCGGCCCCGGCGCTCGGGGCGGCTCTCAGGAAGACGGTCCCCACCAAGGAAACCTGTGGGATCAGAAAGCAAAACCACCGTCTCGGTGCACGCCGCGGTCTCGTGCTGTTACTGTAACGCGCAGCCCTGTGTTGAGATGGGCAGGAACTGCCTCAGCACTAAGCGCCGTGGGACCTGCGTGGAGATGCTGCTCTTCAGCCCCGGGTTGCACCAGGAGATATATCGGGCCCTGCACCTTGCGTGGAGATGGTCCGAGTTTTATTGTGTGCACCAAGAAATAGCAGGGAATGGATGAAGCGGGATGCAAGGAGGAGGATGCAGGAGATGAAGTGGGTCGTGCTGGGCTAAGCAATGACATTTTTGGTGCACGTGAGCTCACACCGGGCCCAGGAAGGCTTTTCCACATGCAGGATCTCACACATGGGGCACAACAGGGCTGCACCGCATCCAGCGCAGGTGGCAGGTCGCTGATGGACCTGGAAGCTGGTGCTGCTGTGATTCTGGTTTCGTGTAGGTGTTATGAGTCACGATGGTGACTTGTGGCAGTACCTCGTGTGTCTCCATTTTGCAACCTGCCCCTTTTTTCTTCTTTTTTGCAACCTGCCCCTTTTTTCTTCTTTTCTCTTTCTCTTCTTTTTTCACCCCAACTGAGCAGCATGGCAGGGGGAGACACGATGTGGATGTGGCCAGCCTGAGAATGCAAAAAGAGCTGCTTGAGGACATGACCTATAGCGAAGCGTGGGGATTGCTTCTTCGCTGGAAATGTTATTGCTCTGTGACGGGTCCTTTGGCTGCCTCGATGGCTTTTCTGCATTTCCAGAACACCCTACCTAAACCTTCTTGAAGGTGGTGTACATATACAAATATATATGTATACACTTAGCTGGAGGTGTGTTGTCATACCTTGGTGTACCAGATCTGTGTCATGGTGCAAACGTCCCTGTGCCTTGGTGACATCAGTCTTAGTGTTTGCACTTGCATGGGGACTGCATCCCTAGTTCTCCTACTTGGAGGCTCTCGGATATCTCCCCATCTCGTGAAGCGCTGCCCTTGGCCGGGGCCTTGCAGGACCCTTCGTCCCGCAGAGATCGGAGCCGCCTCGGCACAGCCTGTCACCCTGTCCCACCTCTCCCCTCCTGCTGACTCGCTCTTCCTCCCTGTTCTTCTGAATCGAGTGACTCCGGCACCAGGTAACTGGAAACCTTCCTTCTCCGTGCAGCAAGCGGCATCCCATCCGCTTCCTTCCTGTGGTTACTTTAACCAGAGTGGCTGGGTTTTACTGAAAAACTCGCCACAGCGGAGCTGATGTGACACTTTGCTCCCTGCAGAGGAGAACACAGTGTTCAGCTTGGGCTCCTGAGAGCCCTTGAGCTCCTGCTGACGCTGCCTCGTTGGCTTTGCCCCCTCCACGTTGCCTTCTCCTTCTTGCTGGTGATGCTAGGGGGGTCCCAGGTGCTGCAAAGTGCTCGAAAATGCAGGTTTTATTGCAACACCAGCAATTTATTGGGCTAAATCTCCCCAGTGACCTGCGCTGTACTGAGGTCTGGACAGAGCCAGACTTAGAAATTATCCCATTAATTGAAAATATTCTTGTTTCCAATGCAGTGAAAGGAAGACCAGCTACTGACACGCACCTGAGTCCAGAGGATTGGCAAGTCGAGGTCTGAGATCAGTGAAAGATGCTCAAAATGGAAAGGGAAACGTGACCAGGTGGGTGTCCTAGAGGAACTGCCCTTCGGCCGTGGATGTGCAGGTTGGAAATGGTCATTTTGGGGGATTTCGGGATGTATTAGTGACAGAGCCGTAAATTCATGCATGCTGCTTGAAATTACGTATTCAACTGCCATATATATAGTTCCCTATGCAGACAGAACTCACCCCTGGGGAAAACCAAGCGATTCTGTTATCAATTCATATTAGTGCAGTACCCAGGTAGTATCTAGTGTCTTATCTGGGATCAAGGCCTTGCCCTGACAGTGCTGTTAACTGGAAAGAGCAGAACAGAGGCTTGGTTTGTTCTGAGGTTTTTATTAGGAAAAATAAACGATTTCTTTTCACACAGACAACGTATAAAAGTCCCCGCGTAAACAAGAATCTTGATTTAGATTTTACAGTGGTAAGAGGAGTGACCTGCGGAAGAGCATTCCTGCTTTGGGTTGGGTACAGCCCTTCGATCACTAGTTCCGCTTTGTAGGAACATCCTTCTATCACAGTAAACGTGAAAATAGAATAAATGACCTTTCAATAGTCCGTTTTCAG
This sequence comes from Crypturellus tataupa, assembly GCA_034781795.1. Lineage (NCBI taxonomy): Eukaryota > Metazoa > Chordata > Aves > Tinamiformes > Tinamidae > Crypturellus > Crypturellus tataupa. The sequence continues at coordinate 7,442,606 of JAWLRI010000923.1, read as the reverse complement.
TGGTAACTTAAATTTTATAGAAAAGCGAACGACAAGCTGAGAGTATTGCATGATACTGTTGCCCTGGTGCTTCTAAATATTAGAAGCAAATGCCTATGCTGCAAGTTCATAAAATTAGGAGTAAAACAAAACAACGTCAGCTGTATGAATTTGATTGCAAATCACCAAGTCCACCTTAAAATGGTGGTTAATTAAATATCCTCTTAAAACAGTGAATAAAACCCAGTCAAAGACTAGAAAATATTACCATTAATCTTCAAAGGTGCAGAGTGTCAGGAGCTCTGAAAATCAATGGGTAGCAACACTGAACCACAAGTTCTATTAGAACCAAGTACTTAATGCCTATTACTATTTTTTCTATAATCCGGACTAATGCAGGAAGGAAGAGGTAGAATTAATCTATTTCTGGAGCATTATTCCATGTTCTGCAGTGCAGACCCTCCTCCTACATAGTCCTTTTCATGCAAAGGAGACAAAATGACTCTTTTCTTTTACAATTATTTTGCTCAGTGTATAGTCATGGAATAATTTTGAGTATTTAAGCAGAACCAGACACACTGGCAAAGTTATGTGCAGAAAAGTTAAATGCAAGAGTTAAAGAGATGGATAGACTGAGGAGGAGAGTGCAGTGCTCTGCTGAGCTTGGAGCTCGGAGAGCTCCTGATTGGAGCTGTACTTGGCAGAAATATCCCTGCCCAAAAGAGTGCAGTTTTGGGGAGTTTTGACACTAGGAATAAAATAGCACAATCATAAACAGCACAAAAATAAACAATAAATAATACTTTAAAAGCTCATCTCTCTTCAAAACATTTGTAAACATAAACACTTAAGTATTAGAGGTAATAAATATTAAACTTTTTTCACAAAATAATAACTATTTAAATACAATATTAAATTTAAGATGTTATTGACCTGTCATTTTTGACCTGAGCTATAACTTAGTCTCTCAAATGCTCTTAGAGCCCCATATTATTTCCGAAAGACAGCGAGATTTTGTGTGAAAGATGCAGCCCCGTGCACAGTTTCACTTCCTTCCCTTCATCATCAAGTATTCTTCAATGTAGTTGATGAAAATATCAAATTCCCCCATTGCCTTGTAGATGCCGTTCTCATTCATCTGTCAGGTGAAAGTTAATATATTAATTTTTACCTTCTTAGCAAGTCTACAGTTCGGCTGGTAGATGATAATTCTACAATTCACCGAGAATTGATAATTAATGCATTTGACACAGTTCTAGCTCAAGTTGTAGTAACGATATGTGTCAACGGGGCCAGAAACAGCCTCGTTCGACTGTAATCTCCGCCGGAGCACGTGAGTTTAGGGCTTTGACACTGCTCTTTCTGTGAACGGGGCGTCTGGGCTGATTCATTTGGAGATATGGGGCACGGGCTGCGTTTCTGTTCTGCAGCACGAGCGCTTGCAACGACCCGTTCGCAGAGGGACCTCTGATGTTTCTGCTTTGAAATCTCTACAGACAGATTATTTGTGGAAAATCAGCTTCGAGTGAGTGCAGAATCACTCGGTGAATAGGTACAATTTGGGGAGAATATGTGCCTTTTTATGCATTGTATCCCACACAGTAGCATGTTATATATCAAGTTTTAGAAATAATTTAATATTCCTCTGTTGTGTCCATGTGTAGATTGTGCAGTGTATTTGTTGTGATTCCCTGCCAGCAATTTGAGGAGTTTGGCTTGTGTTTTCAGAGAGCACCGTAAGAAGATCAATTATCTCCCTTATTCCTTTATACGTTCTCCAAACCTGAACCTTATAGTTTTCCTCTCCCTCCATCCATGCAAGCTGCTGCTTGGGGCATCACTACCTGCGCTGCAGTTTATATATTATATATTTATATTTTATGTATTTTTACATAATTAAAGCCCCTGGCTCCGTCCAGCATCGCGGCTCCGTCCCGAGCGGATCCGCCGCGTCCCGTGCGGACACCCACCTTCTCGAAGGTCTCCTTGATGCGCTTCAGCGTCTTGCTCTGCTTCTCGCACGTGAAGAACCGGTGCTGCAGGGCGACGAGGCAGAGCGTGAGCCCGGCTGCCTTCCTCCCCTCTGCCGCCAGCCCTTCTTCCTCCCGCTTCCCCTTCCTCCTCGTTCACGATGCCGGGGTGGCACGTGGACGTGGTGACCGATGCCACCCCGGGCCCAGGTAAGCGCGCGAGCACCCGTGTCACCGCCTGTCCCCTACTCACGCAGCGCTTCATGGTGGCCTTGAGGTGCGTGAGCGCGTTGCCCAGGCGGCTCACGCTCTGCTGGTGGCGCGCGCTGGCCCGGCCGGCGCTCGGCAGGACCTGGTCCGTGTAGAAGCGCATGGCCTCCGAGACGGCCTGGCAGCCCAAGGTGCCCTGGGGAGGCAGGGACCCACATTAGCGTCAGCTTAAGTCTCTGGACCGGGATTCGGTGACCAGAGCACGGGAGAACTTATAAGTGTGACTTGAGACCTGTCCCCATGGGGCAGGAGCCTCTGGTTCCCTCCTTAAGGGGTGAAGACGGGCAGGGGGCTTGGATGAGGAGCATATTCTGGGAATAAGGGGAAGTTCCTACCTTAAACTCATGGAGCAAGTCGGAGCTGAGCAGCTGGATGCCGAGTTCGTTGTCCTTTGCTTGCTGTGGGTGCAAGGGAGAAGCTTTACTCGGGCGCTGCCCTCGCCTCCTCCTTGCCCTCCCCATGCAGGAAGGCACTTGCTCGAGTTTGTGTCTATAACACTAATTCTAGCTACAGAAATCGTCAGTTCTTTGGCCCATAAATACCCTGGGGCCCAAAGACAGCAGGGTGATGCAATCCCACCCCTCGGTCCCTCTTGTCACCCATGCGACCGTGTCCTCTCTGGGTCATTTTCCTTGGAGATCCCCTCTTGCACCGCTAGCTCTGGAGGACTCGGAGCTCAACATCCCCCCAAGGTACCGCCCCGGGACCAGGACACTTTACAGGGCGTTTCCAAGAGGTTATAAATGCCCATTCCTAACGTTAACGTGGGGATTTACAGCCAGTTTTAAATCCAGGTCTTAAATCCATGCTGGTTTGGTAATAAATACAAGACGCACTATTACTCTAGGGCTTCATCTGGAGCGTTGTCCATTTATCTGCTGCCAGGAGCTACCGACAACAGCAAGAATAGCAATAGAAATATGAGCAAACATCCGACAACAGCAAAGACGGCAATAGAAATGTGAGCAAACATCTTTGCCGTGACAGATGCTGTGAATATCTCGTCGCGGTTGCTTCCTCAGCACCCAGAGTGTCCCTTTAGCAAAACCTTCATCTTTTACAGGCATCAAGCCAAGTCCTGGTTACTGCAGACTTCCCCAGGTACTTTGTCCGGGCTCCTTTGGTAGTAAACTCGATATACAAAAAAAGTCTGAAGCAAAAGATTTCCCTTTTCATCTATTGCCTTCAGTGAGGCTGTGCCTAAGTGCCCTGAGGATGATTCTATTTCCTTCCTATTTGTTCAATGAACAAGTTGCTCTGCAGCGTTGAGGGGGAAGTCTGGATAGTAGGATGTGCTAAATTCATTGTGAAAGCTCTCGGTCTCTAACCAGAGCTAGGAAGAACACCCGTGTGTGCCAGCACCGCGAAACCGAGCTGCTCCTCCTGCTCCTACCTGTGAGCCCATAACCAGATCCCTTGTGTCCAGGGGAAGCTGGCTATCCAAATCCCAACTTTGCAAGGAGGAAAAACGAATAGAGGGAAGAGGGAGACTAGTTCTGTCGTACTTACAAAATAGTCTTTGATTTCCTCAAAGTTGGTCCTCAGGTCCCGGAGATAGGCGGGCAGGAGCTCGGAGAAGTGAGCGCAGGAGGGTTCGGCGTGCAGGCAGCGGGCGGCCAGGAGCAGGAGCAGCAGCACGATGCGGGGCTGCACGGTGCAGGGCTGCACGCTGCGGGGCTGCACGCTGCGGGGTTGCATTCTACGGGGCTGCATGCTGCAAGTGCCGCCCTTCCTCGTGGTGCCCTCCGTGCAGCTTCTCGGGAGGTAACGCGCAGATCTGCAGCCTTCACCTTGATGGAGCCCCTCATTTATACTCTCAAAACATCTCTCAATTTCCTCTCCCCATTTCCTGAGGAGTAATATTGGGGTTTTAAGTCATTCATTAAACCCAAATGTCACTTGAGTTTCCCGTCAACTTGGGTTTCCTGTTCCCTTGACCCCCCTCCTCTCCTCACACCCCATCGAAGTTTTTATGCTTAGACTCTGCATTTTTTTTCATTACTCGCTTCTTGTAAATTTGAATGTGGCTAAAGAAGAAAGCTCAATGCACAAAAAAGGTGCTGTGTGAGTTTACTTCTGCATCCTCCCGGTTATCTTTATTTTTAGGCGATATCCTCAAGGTTATCTTTATTTTTAGGTGAATGCCCTATTGTTGGGGAGAGGAAAAGTAGTTCTGTTTTTAAATCTCTGAGGTATATCTATACTTAAGGCTCCCAATACCATGCATAATTCAATTTATTGCTTTTAATGAACTGGTGCAAACACCTTGCCTCCTCTTTTGGCAATCTAATGATACCCTATAAATGGACATAAAATAATAATCTTAAATCTTTATTATTATTATTACTATTTTCCGTTAATGCCTTTGAGTGGCATGAAAGGACCTTTTCCAGATTCTTGCTGGGTGCTGCTTTTAATTTTGCACTTGGAATTTGTGGGGAGATGTGTTTGCATCAGGACCCTAAGAGCTTTTAGGAACCGGGGGAAACGAGTGGGAACCAAATGGGGTTCCCACTTTGGAGAACTAAAAGCTGGTGCAATCCTTAACGAGAGAAATGACCGTGGCCTCCTTGTCCTCAAGGCTCCTGCGGTAACGTGGGCAGCAGAAGGGCCGTTCTGGGGACCCGCTGTGGTGACGCCAAGGGGCTTTTCTCCTTCTCACCATTCACAGAGCATTTTCGTTTTCCTGTAAATGGACCCGCTCGCACCAGCCCCGAGCCTGGGTGTGTTGTGTGAAATGAGAGTTATTGTTCCAGCTCCGCTAAAAATGACTGTGTTGACGCTCAGGATAATTCTTGTCTCTCTCCTTTTCCGTTTTTTATTATAGTTCATGTGTTTTATTACAGTTCATAGTGTTCTCTCTTGCGTGCTCTCTCTTGCCCTCTTTCTTTCTCTAGATATCTATGCACGTGCATATTCCTGCTTCCTTGTGATAAAGCTCTTGACTAGAAAGTTCACTATCCAAGAAGGAGAAAGTGGAGATTAATTTACGTTTTCCTGAAATGAGAGGATTTCTCTGAAAAGCCCTGTGTTACTTTAGTTTTCTCTTCCCAGACTTCTCCAGATTTATTGCTTTGGACACAAGTCGCTTCACTTGTCCCCTTTGTTGCCCTGAACCCCTGGGAATTTGTGAATTTGAATTTGCAAGTCCCTGTGAAGGACCTTGTTGCAAAATAGTCCTTGCGTGTGTGTGATATATACGTATTTAGGAACAAAAAGATGAAAGTTTGGTGTGTATTCATGAATGAGTGCAAAGGGATAAGATTTACGTAACTCAAGAGGCCCCAAAGTAACTATTTTTGTGTGTGTTTTGGTTTGTCGTCCTTTGTTGTCAATGGTGTTTTTGAAGGAATCTTGCAGTGAATCACTGCGGGGACACTAGAAGTCGAGCTGAATCACGGCGTGTCATTAGTTATCCCCTTTTCTCCCCGGCTCTACTGCATCAATGTGGTTTTTTCTTGACTGCCGGCCAGAAGTTATGGGGAAGGAGAAGCCGGCTCTGCACGAGATGGCTCGCTCAAAAACAGTCATGAGGTTCCACTGATGAGATCCTGCCGTTCCCCGATTCCAGCCTTTGCTCTGATCCTGGGAGGTTTTGGGGTTAATCTGAACCTCCTGGGAGGTTTTTGTCTGTTTTGGATTAATCTGGACCTGCTCAAGGTCAGTACAGCTGCAGAGTGTCCTCTGAAGGCTGCTTTGGTTTAATAAGCAGATCTAAAATAATGCAAAAAAAGCCAAAATGGGCGCTATTTCCTCACACGGGCAATGCCTCTGGGCGCTCAGCAGCGGAGCTAACGCGGTGCTTTGAGTTCTCCAAGGCCAGCAGCTTGCACGTGGGGAGGAATTAAACCCATTTATTGTGGTGTCTTGGAAGGATGTGCATGGGTTAGGTGCCTTTGGGGGAAGGTTGCCCAGCAAAAGGGCTTTGAGTAAACGGGACCTGGATTTGCAGCAGGGACCTCGGACGGGGTCTTGACCACAGGAAACCTCTGACCACGGCCGGGCTCCCTCATTGCAGGAGCCAAGGGATGTGCAAGGAGCCCCGGGCACACGCAGGGCCCCGCTCTCATCCTGAGCGAGCCGCGGTCGACACCAAGGTACCTAAGAGCCCTTCTCCGTCTTGTGCAATTCCCTCCTCCCTGTTTTGGAACTTGCTTTGTTTTTCTGCTGCCAAACAGCGTAAGCCGCGCGTGTCCATTCCACAAAGGAAACTCTGCCCCGCGCGCTGACGATCCTCCCCTGTGTTTACCTGCGTTTCCTCTGCCGTGTCACACATCTTGATGCTGCAGTTTCGCTCTGACTCACGCCGTGCTTAGCGCTGTGGAAACGCGTTCGCCCCGCAGTACTACGACGTGGCTGCATGAATGAATAAAGCGCCTTTTCCTAAAGAGTGTCCGGGGCCGTGGGTGTATTTCTAAACCTTTAGGAAACAGCTTTCATGGTTGCCAAGAAGATGTTTCAGGAAGGAAAAAATGTTACTCAAAAGTCGTCCCATCCCATGCGCTTTTACCCCAGCTCCCCCAGGCTTCTCGGAGCTGCTGTAGAGCCCCAAATGGGGCTCAGCCTCTGCCTCCCCTTCCCTGGATGTGCCCCGTCCCGCACGGAGCTGTCCCGGCTCATCCCGCTGGACAAGGGCCACCTTATCCCAACAGTCAGACGTTGATGTGTGCAATTTTCCCATCTTTTGCCTCTGGACACAAGGATATTGTGTGTTAGACACGTGCTGTCTTACAGATCTAGCCTCAAGAATCCCCTGGATTTCCAAGCAATCATCATGGAGAATTTCTTTCTTTCCTATTCCAAAATTTCCCATTTCTCATCGCTTCACGTTCATGAGATCTGTCATGAATTTGTGACGTTATGGGGGAACCATGACTTAGTGGCCATTTATTCATCTTGTAGGAACAGCAGTTTCGCCTGCAATTGCTCTTGCTGTCTCAGCAATGTTGACTCTGACTAACAGTTCCTGGTGGCTTAAACATAAAATGATCTGCATCTTTTTTTATCTTTTTAAAGCATTTTTTGCTGGCATGACATAACGTGGGATTTTTCTCATCTGGGAACCTGCTTTCTAGCAGTCTTGCTCTATACTTGGCAATGTGATTAATACAAACTCAACAGGTAAATGCCAAAATACTCATTGGAAACTTAACGAATATTATTAATAATGAGTCATGTAACATCGAAGTGTCCAGAAATACGTAAATAATTATGAATGGAAGACATGACGACTTCTAGAGTGACCTCTCATATGACTAGAAATCTCTTTATCGAGTCCAGATCTTCCATTTGAACTAAATCAAGCTGATCTCTTGCTCTAAACAGATCAGGTAGTGAAGAATTCAGCAGATCTGTAGATCAGGTGCTTTAATGATTAATTTAACTAAGAAATACTGGGTTTTTAAAACTTTATAGGTAGACTTTCTAATATTTGGTGCTTGCAATGTCTTTTTTTGATTAGACCAAGAAACCATCTGCATCAAGTAGCAAAAAATAGTGAGAAAATCATCTTTCAAGCTTTTCTTGGGTGTTTTTAATAGCTAGAGCTTCTCAAGCCGCAAGGTTCAGGGTTCTGTAGAGACCATAAGTATTTTTGCAGCATTTTCACCTTCTTCCTGAGCCCAAGGCACCTTGAGCATCCTGCCATGAGCAAGAAGACCTGGAAAATGAGCTGGTGTTTCCATGATAAAACAGATACGAAATGTGCTTACAAACTATGCCAAGGTGTGTCTTTGGGCAGCAAAACAGGCCCAGAAGATACCTGGACCTGGTGCCCTGTTGTCATGAAGCAACGAGAACTTCTGCCTTTGAGACCCCTTGGTCTTTTCCTCTCTCAAGGGTTCTGGCTGGACTCAGGTTGTCTTTGGGACTGGCCCTTTTGGTGCTTTATGGGGTGGTTTTCCAAAATGATTATGTTTTAGCCAGGCATCTGCCAAAGGGTCATTCCCACATCTGGGACGTTGGGTTCTCCAGCTCCTGCCCCTGGCCGCTGGGCAGACCAAGGCGTCTGGCTCCGTTGCTCCTCCGATAAGCCGTTTTTCCCAGAATCATGGAATTGTCATTGGAAAATGCCTTCAAGAGCACTGAGTCCAACCACCGGTGCCCATGGGGCTGGTTGCGCAGTAGATACTGGGGCGAATGTCCATGCCCCAAGAGTCACCCGATGCTGAAGCGGTGACACCGACTGCACGAGGGCTCCGAGCAGGGGACGCTGGTGGCCCTTGTGCTCGGGGGCAGCCGGGCTCCGTCCCAGCGCTGTCCTTGGCAATACCCACACCGGGCGTTGGGAAATCCCGGACTTTCTTTTCTCCTCCATGACGTGTCACCAAGCTGTGTCCCCGCGAGTGACGCGGCACACGTGACGGCGGGTCATAGCTTAGGCCAAAGGGTGACTCGGGAGGTTGCCTATTAGCAATAATTTAGTAAGAGGGACCTTCCCTCCCTCCCCGCTCCGCTCTCCGCTTTGGAAGTATCCGTGTGCGCCAGGGGTGGCCTCGGGGACGTCCCCGCGCTCCCCGCCGTGCGCTCGGGTGACATCGGAGCACGGCCCTGAGCCCAGGGTCCTGCCGCCCGCGCGGGCTCCTTCAAACCTGACGTTTCAGGGGCACATCCGAAAAGCCGAGGCCAAGGCAGAGGGTTTTGTGATGCAGATTCAAAGAATAATCATCCCAAAAGTGCTGCTGGTAGCTCTGCTCCCACAAAGAAAAGTAATATTACCAGATTTCCACCTCCCACCCTTTTTTTTTTTGTTTATTTGAAGTTAATAGTTTGCATGCTCCTTTTCAGCTCGTGCATTTCAAGCTATGCTTCAGTCAGCCTCAGGGCAAATGTGCACTTCCAATGTGTATAATATGTATGGTGGTGAAAATAAAATTTTAGTTTGACCCCATATGGTTAAGCAGAGATTTCTGATGACAAATGGACCTTCTTTTCTGAGAGATGTGATAGGATTTTACGTATTTCATGTACAAGTTTCTGCTCTATGTGTTCAGATCCCCTTTGTGTTTTGCAGACGGTGATGGAACACGGACGTTGCTCCTGAGAGCTATTTCAGCCACGTGGATGCATGCAAAACTCCGATTTATCCCCGGAATGGTACCAAACCAAGAAGAAAAAGCAAACGTGAGTTACGAAAACAGCAAGTTCAGCTACCGAAAAACTATTCTGGAAATAACGTTGCTCCCGGGGGGTCACAGCTCTCTTATTTTTGTGTCTTTCTCTGGTTTTGCACCGCGCAGGTGTCTGGGCTGCTTCCTGGCTGCTCGCGCCGCGACGCTGCAGCGGGAGCAGCTCCCACCCCGCAGGTGAAATCCTCAGCTCCGAATCCTGGTCCAGTGCTGATCCAACGTGGGGTTTGTTTCACAGTCCCTGTGCTGTCGAATGCTGGAAGCAGGAGAGCCCGGGTGCTGTGAGCTGTTGTCCAAAGCACTTTATTTTATTCTATTTGCTTTCTTTTCCCTCCTCTTGTTTCTCTGACCTTGCAATTGTGGCAGAAACTGGACGGAGCTCTGAACGCTTCCCGCTTTCGGGAGCTTGTGATTCTCATGAGCGCAGCACAACCGAAAGCAGCAGCCCCGGCCCCCTCACGCCGCTGCCGTCCCAGCCCCGAGCCGGGGCGTCCTCGAGACGCCACGAAGCAGCCAAAACCGAAACCCGTGCTCGGGAGCTGGGCCGCACGCCGAATCCACGACCAATTTACTGAAATGCAGGTTTCAGTTTTGGTGAAAGCTAAAATCTCTGAGCGCTCGGGTTGGCCGGCCGAGTGATTCATTTGCTCCCCAGATCATTTGAAAATTGACGTGACCGCAGTGAGCAGCCGGTTTCTTCTCTATTTGGCTTCGTGCAGGGCCTGCCCCATCAGCAGGTTTTTACCCCCTTGGCAATGGGGCAGATCAGAGCAGCCCGGGGTGCTGGTAGGACCCTGCTTTGTGCTGGTGGATGAGGAACAGGGTGCTGAATGCAGGGCCTTGGCCAAGGCATTTCACCAAGGAGCGAGACTTTCTATCGCCTTTATATAAAGTGATGAGAATCCTAAACTCTCAAAGCCAAATTGAGCACAGTTTCCCTACAAATGCTGTTATTTTGCAGCTGTGCCTCAATAAGGTATGTTCTGAAAGCAGCTTTTAAGGGGATGATGGTGATTTGCTATTTCTGAAAGAAAACAGCTGCTTTGCCTACCAAATAACATCTCTAGCTGAGCCCAGTGCTTTAAAACCTCTGCTTGGTGCGAATTGAGTGGCACCACGTTGGTGCCAGCTCCCTTGACCCGTTGTGCGTGGGGTGTTTGAGTTGATTTAATGGCCCGCTCTTGTGGCCACCTCCTGATCTCCAATGCCACCTCCTGTCACCTTCCAAACGTATGGATTTGCAAAGCAAAGAGCTTCAGCTTTGTTCTCCTAGGCAGCACCAAGGAGCCCACGAGCACCACCTCAGAAATCCATCAGAAATGGGAATATCCACCAGCTTCAGCTGGAGATCCCCAGCCCAGCATAGAAAATCCTTACATACATTCCCCAGTTCTTAACTCTTTCTGATTTTTCTTCTGCCTTGTGTCTCCTTTAGACTGCCCTTGCGAACAGCAGAGCTCAATCCCTCTGGAGTCCTCCAGGATCACAGGAGCAAGAAAACATCCCAATGGATGGTAAGGAATACTATGACTGTGGCTCTAATTGCTGGAGAGAACCAGGCATAATAAACCAATGCAAATGATGCAGGGAAGATGTACATGGGGGCTCTTAGAGGATTTAAAAAGTGGCAATTATTTGTTTTAATAATTTTTCCCCGTTGGTGATCACAGCTCTGTCCCTCAGACCTCTCAAGAAAGTTTCATTTCTTTGCTAAATATTTGTCTTCTCAGCACTTGCAGGTCAGCTACAGCTTGTCTTGAAATCTTGACTGTCTTTCATCAGTTTCTTTTCCTGTATATTGGTGTAGCCATTTGTTTGGAGAAGCGCAATTACTAATATGTCAAATGCCCACATCAAAAGGGCTCCGAAACCTCTTGAAAACTGAAAAAGCCTCTTTGATTAAACTAGCGCTTCACCCTGGTGGCAGATTTGACTCTTCAAAATGTGCACGTGCCTGGAGGCTAGTGCAAATCTCAGCCCGGCTTTTGGGTTGGATATTGCTCTTTGGCAGGAAGCTTTTGCTCTTCCTCGGTGTCCAAGCTCCTCTTTCCAGGTATTTTTCCCTCCTCTTCTGCCCAAACAGCTTTTTGAACCTGCCTGGGGCTTTGCAGGCAGCGCTGCCTGCAAATGCAGTGGGGCTGCTCAAACCCATGGTGCCCATGAGAAGCAAGCGGGAGTTGCTCTTTAGTTATATATCACAGCAGGCTCTAAGCTGTAAAGCCCTGAAATATTCATTTCCCTTTGGGGAAGATGCCATTTATGATAACCAAAATATTAGCTCGCACTTTATCAAAACAGGGGAAGCAAGAATTTAACCTTCAACACCCCCCACACCGCCCCCAGGACTGAGTTAATGCTTTTCTGCAGAACAGATACGGCAGCGCACACGATTCTCCATCACGTTTCGCTCCTTCCACAACGGGGGCATCTTACAGGAAAAAGAAAAAAAGAGAAATTTTTGCATTTTAGCTCTCGGGGTGAAATCCTGGCCTGGCAGGGCTTTGCCCCGGGTGAGTCACGCACGCGACGGTGGCATCGGGGTTTCACTGCATTCGGGTTTCAAGTCTGGTTTAAGCCTCTTTCCTAAACTTTGCTTTCTGGTCCTGAGAGGGGGCCGAGTAGTGCAGTTTGGGGCAAGAAATCCTGAAAATGGATTTACCTGGTGCTCACCCTGTCGACTTTTGAAATCTTTCGTCGCTGGCTGAATAAATGCTGCATTTCACGAAGCTCATCCATGCTCCGCCTGCAGCCCTGTAAAAAGCAGAGCCTGGTGTTTAATTTTCAGAATTATTACAGTGGTTAGGGCTAGAAACGTGAGCGAAAAGAGGGCACAGAACGTACCGCACCTCGGAGCCCATAACTCCTCGCGAAGTTTCTTCTGAGTCATTTGAGGAGCTTACCGAGAAAAACAATTTTCTACTTTTGTCAGCAGCCTTGCAGAGCTCTAGCTGAGCCATATCCTACCCGGGCCCCGCGTTTGGGCTCTGACTACACGAATCAGGGAGAAGAGGCTGCCAGGTTGGAGGGCTGGGAGAGGCCGTGGCCGCAGGTTGTGCCCGGGCAGCGTTTCCATCTCCTGCAGCAACCCGGGGCTCCGGGGATGCTTGTGGAGGGGATGACTGCGTTGGGCACGGTCTGTAAATCCAGCGGTTTCCAGAGGGCTATTCCCTCTGGAAAGATTGGAAAGAGATTGGAAAGAGACCCTGGGTTTGATAATTGACAATTTTATAAATCTCCAATTCTTAAGGCTCTGAGGACTATCCCGAGCTGCAGTGGGAGCACTGATACAGTGAATATTTCACATTAGCAAGCAGCTATGGTAAGTGAAAGACAGTTTGCAGGGCAGCAAAGCGAAACGAGCAAATGCTGCACAACTGCGCGGCTGTTTTGGGGCTTGAAAGCCACGCAGAAAAATTTTCTTCCCCTAGAAACAGAATTACAATCCTTTGGCAAGGGATGGGCAGGAAACCTAATGCTGATGCATGTGCGGGATCTGTTGTGGACAGCGAGACTGTTTGCAAGACCAGGACAGCGTGGAAGTGTCTAGGATTGAGCAGCAGCTTTTGCCAGTCTCTCTGCAGCGAACGCACCGCTCCATGGGGCAAGGCCGCGCTCGCCATCTCCCGCTGCGCTCCAGCTCTCCAGGAACCTGCTGTCTGCTCGGTTAGTCATTTCCCCGAGTCTTTCGTCCTCCCCAGTCCAGCGCTTTCTGCAACGGTGGAGGCGTTTCTGCAACCTCGCTGCACCGTGCACGGGACAGTGGCTCATTGGGACGCTGCTCGGGAGGCGTCGCAGAGCGCTGCTGTCCCGAGGGACAAGCTCCCCTTTGCAGGGAGCTCCCCTTTTGCGCGGCCGCCCGGCTGATGTCAGTGGAAAAGAGACGCTGGAAGAGCACGGGACTGACTCAGACTTGGAGGGAAACCGAGTCCCCGTTGCGGTAGTGACGCCCGCATGCGGGCACGAACCCGCCGCAGGATGGAGGAAGAAATCTTGACTGCTCATTTGCCTGCGAGACGGTGATTTTCTGCATTAATCTTTCTGCTGCGTTTCTGCGGGGCCGTTATTGCCCGAGCTGGGCACGTGGGGATGAGGCTGCCTGGCCAAAATCTACCTTGAATTTTCCTTGTGCTCATTGTGAAGTCCCCCGGGAGGAGCCTTCCCCATCCGGCATCAGGAGGAACCCAGGGATGGGGCTGCTTCCTCCAGCGCTGCCCTATGCAAAAGACCTGGTTACCCAGGGCGAGCGCCTCGGGGCCTCCTTTCCCATGTTATTAGCTGCTGTTGCCACCCGCGTTGTCATGCTGCCATGTTCCCGAAATCCCTGTTTCTTTTCCTCTTCCTTCCCAGAGCGGTGAGCAATGCCTGGCTCTTTCCCTGACATCATTTTCCCGTTGCTGCAGCTCCGTGCGCACGGGGACGCACCTGGGCCGAGGGCAATAGCCGCACTCGGGACTCCATCGAATGCCGAAATCCCTGGTAATTTGCCTTGTTTTTGGCCTGGATCAGTCCTGCTCTGAGCAGCCGGGATGCTCCTGCATCCCCAAAGGCCATCGCTTGGCATAGCCAAGCGCCGTCTTTGTGGCTGCGCTTCAAAACCAGAGATGACGACTGTCCCCGTTGTCCCTTATCTGCCCTCGGAGGAAAGGACGATGCTGTCACTGCTGCTCTCCAAAGGGCCACTCAAAGGACAGCAAGGCCGGGGTCCCAGCCCTGGTAACCCAGCGCCTTGCTCCCTTATTACTCTCTCATCTTTAATCCTGGGCCTGCCCGGCACTTTTTAAGCCAGGACAGGTTCTTTCCTGCTGCCATTTGGCTGCCCTGTCTCCTGAGCATCCATTCAGTCACTGAAAGGAAAAAAAAAAATCCCTTCTCAGCTGCAATTTACATAATTAAGTAACAGCTCGTTGCCTCTTCCCTCATTTCCTCGCTGGGGCTGGGTGTGGAGCTGGGAAAGGTGCTGGCACAGAGCAACCCTCGCTGCCGCTTCCTCCCTTTTCCCTGCAATTCCCTGCAGGAGCGGGAATTCACGTGCTGCTCAGCATCGCCGCGGCGGGGGGAACGCAGATCGGGACCTGCCTTTGGGGTGTTTCTTTTATACTGCGAGATACAGGGGCTGAGGTCGGTATTTGCTGCGTGCGCTGCGGTGATCTCAGCGGTATGCAAAACCGCGACTAGCCCGGGCATAGGGAGTATTTGCCTAGTCTGGCTGCGATGATGGATTTGTTGAATTTGTTATCAATAAATTACCCAGGAAACGTCTCTAGAATTGCTCCGACCTGCAGGGCGATACCCCCACGGCAGCAGTCGGGCACTGCTGCCCTCATCCAGGGCACAGCGGCTCTTTAGAGCTTGGTTGGGGACTAAAGGTCCTCCTTTGCCAAGTCCATGTCCACCTGGCTCTTCCTGTAGGGAATGGGCAGCCCAAGGATGTTGTTCAATGTTTGTTTTTCCTTGCAGACCGTGCTGAGCGCTTCCAAAGGGGTTACAGAGCATCCCTTGGAGCCAAAGGGAAGGTGCGGAGACATCCCAGCGCCCTCCTTGGGCCCACTGCCGCCTTCCCGGGATGGGTGTCCCGGCCGGCACCGCGGGACAGCCTGGATCTGGGATACCAAGTGATGCAGCTGATGCGGCCGGGCAAGGGGAGCCCTTCCAGCCTCTCCCTCCGCAGGGATAATCCCTGCTGCAAGGCTGGTGGGCACTGAATGATCTATGTGAAATCTCTCTTCCTTTGCAGACCTTTGCACTGTGCAAAATCACCTAAAATGGACCTGAAAACCTAGAGAAAACGCCAGAAATGCTCCTGCCGTGGGATGCCCAGACACAGCCTCTTGTGCACTGATGCTCCTTGGCTTCCACAGCCAAAAAGGTCCCTTTCTGCCTTTTTCCCCCCTTTTCTTACCCAGGAAAAGACCTTTTTCATGAGGTTTGGCAGCGCTAGCTGAGGCGCCCTGAGTTGGCAGTCCCGGGGACGCAGCCCCGATGACGGTCCCTCCTTTGGGCCGCGTCCTTTTTCCTGAATAGAGGAAGATAAGGAAATGCCAAGATTTCCCGCCTCCATGTGCTGGAGAAACACCTGTGGGTGCATGAGCTGGTCCCTTTCACTGAGTAATTAAATCAGCAAATTACAGAGGGAAATCCGTGCTGGGAAAAGCGAGAAAAATCCCAAAAGTTAATCCGAGAGTTATTTCCTCCCTATCTCTGGATAAAAACATGTTCCTCGGAGCTCCTCAGGTCAGAGATCGCAGAGACAGGTGAGTCTGCGTCGGGAAAATAGGTAAAATGCTGATTTTGTCCTTCTGCTCTAGGAATTTGCACATAATTGCTCCTACTGCTATAGTGGCATCTTTGAGCTCCTGCTTTCTTTGAGTCTGGAGGCTTTTGACTGCTAAATTTATTAGTATTTATTTTTTTCCATTGAAAATTTAGAGAGAAACTGTATTTACATGCTAGATTTCACTGGTATTTTCAGTCTTTTTTCTTCTTTGAGATATTAAATGCTTTTTTTCTTCTTCTCTTGCATCAGAGATGTGAGCACATATTAACCAGTGTGTTCTAATGCAAATATACATTTGCAAATATACAAAAATACAGTAAATAATATCTAAAATCTATGCCTTTTCATAAATATCACAATTATATTCTCAGCTCAAAGCATGTATGAACAAATTGAGTTGTTCAAGGTACTTTTACTGTGACCTGAGCTATTCTTTTACGTGGATGTATAACCCACAAAGAGGAAATGCAAGCTCAGAAATCATATGTTTGCGATCTTAAGAAGAAGTAATAACTTTTGTCAATTTTTCTATGTTTCTTAGAGCAAAGATAGTGAGGAAATGCTGTCCTTTCCTTGTGCAGGTCTCCAAGGCAGCCAGGCGGGGAGTTTTGCATCTCTCCACAGCATGAAGGGTTCCCACATTTTCCTCTTTTCTGCTGTGTGGTTGGTGCTAGCGAACGGGAACAAAATCTTCCGCTTTGGACCTTGCCGGATTTCAATGAGCATGAACGAAATCAGGGCTGGTTTTGCAGCAATTAAGGCAAATATTGTAAGTATCGCTGGGGGCTCCGGTGCGGTGGGAAAGCCCTTCCCGGAGCAGCTCCAGCGCGGTGGGAAAGCCCTTCCCGGAGCAGCTCCATGGGGTGGGAAAACCCTTCCGGAGCGGTTCCATGGGGACAACCCGGCTCTCATCAGCTCTCTCTTTGTCCTCCCAGCAAGGCAGAGACCCCATCCGCACCGTGAGCATCTTGTCCCACCCGCACTCCCTGCACAGGGTCAAGGTAGGCGCCTTGGGCTCTCCTCTTGCTCTCTCGATGCCTCTATGGCCAGTGCTCCGGGTTTCGGGGATTATTATGCAGCTTCCAGGGATTATTACGCAGCTTCCAATCTGGCAGCTCTTATAGGTGACTCAGTGGGACTCACTGAATGCTGATCTTCAGGAAAATCAGCCTGTAATAACAACCTATAGATATTATCAGTCTCCATCAAAGTGAATGTCCCAAACATCGCCCTGTCAGCTACATCTAGTGGCAGAGGTGACACGTTCTGCTAGGGGGGACAGTCTGCTGGAAACTGGGGGCGTAGAGCACTCTGGAAGACCTTTAAAATCGACTATATTGCTTAAGTCTTCAGAAAAATGTTGCATCATCCATCACCTCTTTAACTTCTATGTGGACAAAGTCTTCAAACACTGCACGACGGAGGACTCGTACGTCAACCGGAAGATCAGCAGCATCGCCAACTCCTTCCTCAGCATCAAGAGGAGCCTCGCGCAGTGCGTAAGTCTGCAGGGTTCCCCCCTGTTGGGTATATAAGTAGAGCCAAGCGTTTTATAACATTGCAAAATCTTGTAAACACGGTTTTAACCAGAGATATGTGGAAGAGGGACATGAAACGGAGGTTGCAAGTCCACCAAGAGGGTTTGGTATTTGCTCCTTCATCAGCCACATCCCATGTTAGCCCTAAAACTATAATTTCTCCTCTATCGCAGTGAATTCTGAGCTGCAGCTGGGTTTGGGGAGCGCAGCCCTTTTCAGTTTCACAAGGACTCAGTCTGCACAATAATTTCCATCGTAGCTAGAAAGTGAGCTCTGATTTTTAAAAATGAAAGCTCCAAACGAATGAACTCTCTTCTTCTTCTTCTAGCACAACCAAAACACGTGCAAGTGTGGCCAGGAGTCCAGGGAGAAGTTCAAGCAAGTACTCGCTAACTACAAAGGGGTGAGTGGGTGACAATATGTCTATTAATTAATACAGGTTCTCTGATTAACCTTAACAAGGTTATAATTGCTGTTGTTGCTTACGGCTTGCTCCTGTATATCCATTTCAGCTGAATGTCACCGCTGCAGCGATGAAATCCCTAGGCGAGCTGGATATCCTGCTCGACTGGATGGAGAAGTCCCGTTAGAGCGTGGACGGCGTTATCCCCACGGCAGGGACCCGGGTTTGGGAACGCGGTGCCCATGCCCGTGTTGGTTGTGGATATAACGTCATGTTTCAAGCTGTTTCTCACTGATTGTAGCTGCCGTTTGCCCAAACACGAACTGTTTTGCTAGCCAGGATCATCGGGAATGAGTCCGTAGAGACTCGCATGAAGCCAGGTCAACCCAGCGAGCAGAGCCCTTGTCTTCTGGCAAGGGATGCTCCTCAAGGGCAAGTCTAGAATGGCTTCTCCTGCTACCAGCAGACGTATGCTATGCTAATATAATAGAATTATTGTTTAAATTATGAATTATTTGTATAGATCAATGAGTCCTGGATCCCCGGTGGCCACGGTTATGATCTAGTTAATGCTATGTATTGAGCTGGGTTCACTGTTAGACTGCTGGAACAGCCTGTGGACGGTGTGGGCAGCGCTTGCAAGAGGAACCTCAGCAGGGACTTCCAGCACTAGAACCTGTGTTTGCTTGTGAAATGGTATTTTCTGCCTTACCAGTAAAAGAACCATTTTTTTTTAATGTAATATATGTGGTTGTTGAATAGAAGGAAAAAAAATGTGTGTATTATGCAATTTACTGACACTCAGTACTGCATTTTGTGTAAATTGGTTGGACTTGCTGTAAATAAACCCAATTAAAAACTGCTGGTCTGTGTTAGATTGCATTTGCCAAAATTCACTGGTATTACTGTTTCTCATCAGCAAAACTTTTTGAGCAGAATTTAAAACTGTCCTTTAAAGCAGTTTTAAAGTGTTCTTTAAAACTGCTATAGTTGCCCCTGGCAGTTGTAAGCATTCACATATAGAATAAAACCCTTAGGAACGTGTCTCTAAATGCTAGCAATTTTTTTAAAAAAGCAATTTTATTTATAAAAGTTGTTGGCAAATTTGAGAGCTAAGACCTTTTTATTTCATTTTTGCATTTAGAAGCAAGCTGCTGGGGTCGCGTGGCGCTAGGTCAGCCTGTGCCGTGCTGCAGAGCAGAGCTGTTCCGGTGGCTCCATCCCATGGGAATGGAGCGCCATGGTGGGATGCAGCCCGGAGCATCGCGGGGTTTGCATGGATCCCGTGGAGACCCAGGCTGGCACCAAGGTCGTGCAGAACTCACTGCATGTAACACACACGGTCCCACTTGGAGAGGAGAAGGAGGGGAATGGGCTGGTCCTGGGAGTGCTCTGATCTTTAGTCTTTCCTGGGAAATGTGCAGCGCCTGTGCCAAGATACCTGGATACACCTATTGTTATTATTTACTTGATTTTCTGTGAAATGTGGTGAATTTTTTCTGCAAAATCATGTGTGACTGCTGCTAGCAAGAGGTGGCAGCTCAGTAGTTTGCTCAGGAGAAAGCTGAACTGGGAAAGAAGGGGGTTTTCAGCTTGGAAATCTTGGCAGTTCGTCTGGATGGGTCCGTGTGGCTTCTCCTATTGATCCGGGATCATTCATTCACTTCCAGCAGCCCAGGGCAGGTGGCAACTTGTTCTCCAAGCCCCTTTCTAACACGGTGGAGAGGGGATCCAGCCGCGACACGGAGAGGTGATGCTTGAGACGCTGGGCTTGATCTTGGTGCATGGGTTTGCGTGGTTCCGCAGCAGGGGAAGGAAGGGAAGGAGCGGGAAAGGGATGGGAGAAAAGGGGAGAGCTCGTGTGTCTTTATTCCAGGGTTTGCATGTGAATATTTTTATGCTTTTTCTATAGAGCCCAGCAGGATGTGGAAGGGACTGAAGCAGAGTGATCCGTGGCGGTGCAAGGAGCGGGTCCCACCGCTCCGGCCCAGCTGAACGGCACCAGAGCAGATGAGGACAAGCGAGCGGATGAGGACGAAGCAAGCGGTGCTGGCGCCGGGGCCGCGGCGCGGGGCCGTCCCACGCTCACATGGGGCCATCCCAGTGCTCCGGCGGGGCCACCGCATCCCCGCCGCCCTCGGCGCCGTGTCCCTGCGCCACGGCGCCCGCCTGCAGCAGGAACGCCGAGTAGGCGACATCGGCCTCCTCCTTGGAGCTCTGCGGAGAGGAGAGGGCAGCGCTGCGAGTGCGAGCCAGGGCTGTGGGCACCCCGGAGCATCCCTCGCCCATGGACTCTGAGCACTTGAACTTGGTCCTTTCCTGTGCCCACCCCTGCCAGGGCTCTCACCCGCCGCCTCTTACCCTTTTGGCCTTCTTGGCCTCGGCGGCGCTCTCGGGCTCTCCCGCGGTGCTCACGAACTCTGCAAGGAGAGGGGGACGTCACGGAGGGTCCCCCAAGGAGGCACTGCTCCCGCGGTGCCTCCTCTGACACCCGCGCTCTTATCCCAGGGCCGCCCGCGCTCTCACCGTCCCCGCCGATCGGCGTCTCCTGCGTGGCCGTCATGCAGGCGTTGTCGCTGGCGCCGTACTCCTTGGCGCCCTCGAAGTCCGACATGCTGATGTTCGTGTGGTAGCTGCCCACCGACACCAGGTCTGCGGGAGGGGACACGCGCGGCGCTGGGGAGCTCCTTCCTGGCCCGGGAAGCTCCTTGGGGCTCCCCAGGCTCAGTGTGGGGCTCCAGCCGCTGCATCCTCCTGGATCCGGAGGCGCTGCGAGCCGGGATCCCTGCTCTTCCCACCGCAGGAGCCGCTGGGATGCGCCACCCGCTCCAGTCCCCCCATTTCAATGTTGCCGACCTCTCCTGCGAGCGGCATGGACTCACCCGAGCGCTTTATCTGCCTGTATTTGTAAACAGCAAAAACGGTGGCCAGGATCCCCAAGACTCCGCCAACGGAGACGAGGGCTAACACGAGCGAACTGGGGCTGGAGCTGCAAGAGAGAGATGCAAAACGTGCTGGGACCTGGTGCCTTTGGACCACGTGAGTCGAGATCGACCTCTTGGGAACACGCAGGGTTTGGATGGGACTCACCTCCCCGCGGCCACTGGGCTGTCTGCCCCGCTGCTGCTGGCAGCTCTGTCCTGGGGGACAACGTGGCTGTCCTGGTGGACAACAGGGCCACCCTGGGCGACTACAGGGCCGTCCTGGGGGACAACAGGGCCGTCCTGGGTCCTGCTGGGGGCATCGACGTTAAAGAACTCCAGAGGGGTGTCACGGGGGCTCTCCACGTCGATACTCCCTGCGGGAGAAGGGAGATAAAGAATGCATGGAAAGGAGGAGGGAAGGCAAGTACATGCTCCGTATTTTGTGCATATAGACCTATACTGGGTATTGGATATATGGATATATATTGTATATATGTAAATGTGTGTGTGATTCTTTAAATTGTGGATTAGATGCCTGGAAAAGCACAGCGCAGAGGAATGTCTTGCAAAAATCTTCAGCTAGCTCCTTCTGTATTTGCACGTCTGCTTTGGAAACTTTGTGCATTTTTAAATCTTGTTTTTGTAGCATTGCAAGGAAATAGCTTGAATTCTCGCCTTGCTTTTATTTCTTACCCTTCGCCCGTCAAGGGCGGTGAAATGAGGCTGCTCCTCTCTAAGCAGCTTCTGCCTATCTCGTGCTCAGGTGGGTTGAGCTGCACACGGGGTTTCTAAGGCGATGCTGGGGCTCTGCTCTGCTGCCAACATCCCTTCCCGAGGGAAACATCTGCAGTCCAAAACACTGCAGGAAAGCGGAGCCCAGCCCCTTGCTTGTACAGAGGGAATGCAGTGGCTGCTCTTCCTTTCCTGCATCCTACAATTTTCCTGTCTGTTAAGACCATAAGTTTCCCGGGGTCGGATGCATCTCCTACCCCCATGCTGCCTTTCACACACCACGTGTCGGATACCGCATCATTTCAGTGATGCTGCAAATTGTAACAGCAAAAATTAATAGGAACAGAGTCAAAAGGGAGAAAATGGGGTGGAAGGAAGTGATTTGCACAGACGCTTCTCAGTGATGGGGAAGGAGGAGGTGGTGGCACCGGCGAGCGGATGAGAACATCTGCAGAGATCACCAAACCCAAGTGATCTGGGCTGGATGAGAGCGTTTCTGTTTTGAGGTGCTGCAACCTAGTGGATACGGGAAGCATTTCCTCCTCGGGAGAAGGTTCTGCTCGTAGCACGGAACCCGCTTTGCCGCCCAGCTCACCTCCGGATACGCGCAGGTACGTGGCCCTCGTTTCCCCGTAGACACCGTTGTGCTTCACCCCGCACCAGTACCAGCCTTGGTCCGTCGATGCCACGCGGTCGAAATTCAGGAGAACGGTCTTGTTGGCCTTGTCACAGGTAACGCTGGGCTCGGGGTGACCCTGGTCGGACGCTTCCACGGGGGTGCAGCCGGTCGGGGTCCACTTGCACCAGTACTTCTCGTACGAGTAGTATCTGCAGGGGTAGGAGCAGGCTAGGTGCGCCTGGCCACCCACGCTGGCTTCCACCTCGGCCTCTCCTGCTAAACCCGGTTCCCCTGGGAGGAAGACACAACCGGAGGGTGAGGTTAGTGGTTTTGGCAGCACTCGTGGTAGCAAACAGGTAGCAGTGCTGTCATGGGGACGTGAGACACGTTTTTGAGGGAAAGACGCATCTTTGAGGGTGCTCCTTGTACCACTGCATCAGTGCTAAGCTGCTGCCTACGCATTTCAGGGCAAACGCTGTGTTTTGCGAGGGTAAGAGGAAGTCGTGATGAGATGCTGCTTGCCAGCGCTTCCCCACCGACCTGAAACCTGCTTCTTCCATTAAAATTACTGGGGGGGAAATTGCTGCACAATTTTGCCTTGCAAGACAGAAGTTCAGAGAAGGAACTTGTCTCCTCCCAACACCTTAGTGCTGCTGCTTAGGAGGTTGTTCCACACCCCCTGTGTGGGCAGGGAGCCCGTAACCCGTGTGCCCGTACCATCCACGACCTTCAGCTCCTTCGAGGTTTTCTTCTCCCTCCTTTCGTCTGTCATGCACCAGTAGTAGCCGTTGTCGCCGTCCGCCAGCCGGTTGAGGATGATGGTGACGGTGTGGTTGTCCGGGTCGTCGTGCATGGCCACTCGTCCTTCGTACTGGTCTGACACAAACCCGTTGCTGTCTATGATCCGGGAGCACCCGTTCTGTCTCCACTTGCACCAGTACTTCAGTGAGTTCCTCTCTTTAGCGTTATAGTGGCATTCAACGGCCACCGAGCCTCCTTTCACCCCGAGCACCGTGTGTTTTCCTTGGGGAACGTCCGTCCCTGGAGATACAAATAAAGCAGGGAATTTTACGTACTTTACCTCTCACCATGTGGCAATCTCCCAAGGGAATAAATCAGGCTGAACTAAGCTGCACTCGCTGCTGAAATTAGACCAGGTCAAGCTCTAGGCTACCATCTAGGAGACCACCCTAGGACTGACAGGATTGACCATAAAGGATCTATCAGGTCTCTCCTTTTCCTAAATTAACTGGGTTATTGCTGTCTTATGCATCAACATTTCTAAGTATCACTTCTTTTTTAAGAGGAAGGGCAAGTCTTTTCCTTCCCATCTATGTACCATTTTAAAATATAAGGAATTAAAAGATCTGAAGAGAGATTTCCTGCCTCAAATTACCAGGAATAATTCACCAGGGACATCATAGCTCACCGGTGCCGGGAAAACTAACTCTCAAGGTGCAAGTCTGGGCTTTATTAGCTCATGATTTAGCATGTGACTGATAGATACATGAATAGAAAGAAGGATCTATAGGAGAGGAAAAGAAATTAAAATCCTTGTTAAGCAAAATGAGACCATTAGTGCTACTTATAAAGAGAAACAGAGATGAAGGGGGAGTTCTTAGACTGCTCGGGGTTAGCTCACCGACCTTCATAGACGTGCAAATCCACTTCCTTGGCTTCCCCGCTCTCCCCGTAGACGCCGGCTCCGCACAGGTACAGCCCCGCGTCCTCCCAGCCCAGCTGGGTGACCATGATGCTGTACGAGCCGGCCGCGTCCTCGTTGCTCAGCAAGATGCGCCCCTTGTAGTCGCTGTCCACCTTCCCGTAGGTGTCGATGATGTTCCGGCAGCCGGACCGCTCCATCTTGCACAGGTATTTCCTGGCGCTCGC
The DNA here is from genome assembly GCA_034781795.1 of Crypturellus tataupa. Taxonomy (NCBI): domain Eukaryota; kingdom Metazoa; phylum Chordata; class Aves; order Tinamiformes; family Tinamidae; genus Crypturellus; species Crypturellus tataupa. The sequence goes on along the minus strand of JAWLRI010000923.1, from coordinate 7,418,880 downwards.
GTAGTCCGGCCCGAAGCTGCAGGTGATGGTGACGGAGCCGCCCAGCTCCACGTAGAAGAGCTCGGCTTCCTCGGGCACATTGGGACCTGCGGGAAGGGGCATCGGTCAGGGTGTTCCGCACGCTGCTTCCTGCAAGCGGAGGGTCTTTGGGTGCTGCAATGCTGCTGCATTCCGTGTGCTCCTGCGTGGAGCATGGAATTTTCCTCCTGCGTCACCACAGGACCTTGGTATCTTGTCCCCTGCTCGGCACCAAGGTTTCTCCCGGGGACAGGGCATGAGTTTGCACTCATGCAACCCTCCCTTTGCTGATTAGAAAAGTCAGCAGGTTCTAAACAAGGTTGAGGCCTTAAAGGAGGTTAATTTCACCTGATTTCTTTTTTTACTGAATTAGTAATCATTCTGCCTGAATTAGTAATCATTCTGCCCAGAGAGGTTGTGGAGTCTCCTTCTCTGGAGATCAAGACCTGCTTGGATGCAGCCCTGTGCCACGTGCTCTAGGTGACCCTGCGTGAACAGGACGGTTGGACTAGATGATCCCTAGAGGTCCCTTCCAACCTCAACCATTCTGTGATTCTATGATAAAATACGTTACCCTATGAAAACCCCAGGGACAAAGAGGTCCCGCAGGGCCTAGCAAGAAGGAGAGCTCCAAGGTTTCTACCTTCAGAAACATCCAGCTTGACCTGGAAGGAGAGCGCTCTGTTGTTGAGCCCGAGGCCGCAGCGGTAGGAGCCCCGGTCCGCCAGGGCCAGCCCCGACACGTTGACGAGGAACACCCCTTGCTCCGGGAAATCCGTGATGGCCACTCGGCCCTGGTAGCCCGCGGCCACGTAGCCGTTGGACGAGACGATGGTCTGGCAGCTCCGGGTCGCCTCCCTGCACCAGTACTTTCTGTCGTGCTTGTTCACCGGCGTTCGGGGGTAGAAGCACTTCACGGTGACGGATCCATGCAGCAAACCGGTCACCTCCCTTGGCCCGAAGATGGGGTTCAGAACTGCAAGGAGGGAGCACGTTGCATTGAGTGCATGGAGCAGGTCCAGGCACAGCGACGGGACCCGGAGAGGGGACCCCAACGCGCGGCGCCTTGTGCTTACCTGCCGATTTGGGTGGGTATCTGCTTCTTGCGGCCTCCGCGGGCAGGAGGCAGAGCAGGAACACGGACGCGGTGAAGGCCAGGAGGGACATTTTGCTCTCTCTGCCTGGAAGGAAAAGACGGGGTGAGCGGGAACTTGGGAAGTTGCACCCGGTTCTCCATGAACCTGGGGCAGATGGAGAGCTAGAGCTGCCAGAGGCAGCGGGGAGCCCCCCAGGTCCCTCTGCTCTCCCCATCCCACCTTCCCCAGGGCGCCTTCGGGCTCTGCAAAGTGGCCTTTTTCCCCAGCTTTTCCTATATCTCCCCTACAAAGCCTTGTGCACAGCCCAAAGAACAATTCATAAAGTATTTCAGCCAGGTAATCCAGCGCGGAGTTTGCTTGCACATTTGTAGATCAGTGCAGTTCAAAGTCCAAAGATGGTCCCAAAGCAGCCAAGTGCCTGGAAGTGCATTGGGGACCTGGATCAGAGCTGCTAACCCGACCCTTGTCACAAGTTCACCCCATTTTCAAGTGTTTGGTGCAGCGGGATTGTATTTTCCTGCTGTGAAAGCAAGGCTTGTTCATGGGCCGGCTCGGCTGCCAAAACCGCTCCTTAGGAAAACCTGCGCCCGTGGACCAGGTCCCGCGGGAGGTTTAGTCTGACCTTTGCTTCCCCGTTCCCGTCAAGGGCGCTTGCCAGTCCAAAGGAGGAATAAATGTTCTTTCTATTTATTTATTTTTCCTTTCTTCCTTCTGCTGCTGATAAAGCTGGTGGGATGAAGAGATTTAGCTTAAGCCAAACAAAGCGCTGTCCCCATCGGAACATCAGAGCAGGGCTAACCCGCCCCTTGGCCGGGGCTCAGCACCATGGATAATCAAACTGGGGGCTTATTGAAACGCCGCTGTGTTCCTCTGAATATTTCGGATCTTTTCATGTTTTGTATGGAATGATAGTCCAGAGAAACCCAGGACTTAATCCCCAGAGACCTTTCTCCCTGCCCTTGCACAGGGTGCTGGTGGGGACGTGCATCTCCCAAGCGTGGCTGCTCCCTCCCTGGTTATTGCAAGTTCTGGAGAAGAGGACGGATGCCAAGAAAGTCTTTACAAACATCCGCAAGAATTTGATTTCTCCGTATCAAATGACAGGATTTATTTCATTAGGGGCAATTCCCGGCAAGAGAAAAAGGCTTTCATTTCCTTGTTAAGATGAAAGGTGTTCTGTTGTGCTTTCTTCCTTGTGTTGTGATCTCTAATTGCTCAGTGGCTACTTGTCTATGGCTAATAATTAACTCACCGAGCAAGAAAAAATGCTCTTTCATGCAAATCCCAGAAGAAGCCAGCAAGACAAACATAACCCACGTCGCAGAGAGCAAACACTGCTGCACAGGAAGGGCATTGCTGTTTGACCCTGGCTAGCAACAGCTCCCTGTGGCTCCTGGTAGCCTTGTTGGCCTTCTCTGCTGCACGGGGATGAGGAAGTGGGCAAGGACAGGAGCCCGGGGTGGCTTTCCCTTGCTAAGAAAGATTTGGATAGTCTGTTAGTCCAAGCAACCAGCTCCTGGCCATTACAGGCTTCCTGACAGCATCTTTGCCAGCTAGAAAAAGGATATTTCTTTGAAGAAATAGATAAAATGTTCAGAAAGGTGCAAGAGTGGAGCTAGTGAGGTCCACATATGCATGCGTAAACATGAGAGTATCTTTCTCATCTTTTTTTTTTGCATCTGTTTTTGAGTGTACTCAATTTGTGGCTGTGCAAAGCCACCAGCTTGTGCATTGGGCCAAACCTCTGCGCTCCTGTTCTCACACCGGGTGAATTCCCTGCACGAATGGAGGAAACCCTCCGGGTGCAGCAAGCCCGAGCAGGCAGAGCCGCCCGTTACGTAAAGCCGCTGTCAGGTGCATCCTGACCCGCTCCCTTATAGCCGAGGAAACCCCCGTGCGGGCTGCGCTCGATGCCAGCCCCACGGCGCCGTCCGCACCGCGCTGTCCCCGTGCGAGGCGCTGCAAGGGATTCATTTATCAAAACTGTCCCTAATAGAGCTCTTGTCCCCCTTTTTTTTTGTTTGTTTGGTTTTTTTTTTTGTGTGTGTGTGTGTGGAAGAGCCTTTTCTGCAGGATTTGCGACGCGTGGTCAGAGCACGAGATTGGAAACTCTGAGTGCCGAAGGAGGAAGATGAGTGTCGGGCTTGCAGGAACGGGACAGCAAGTAAGCGGCTCCGCGATTCATTCACGTTGATGTTTCTGCAGGCAGAGAGGAGCTGGAAGGAACAGGGACAGGGGGGACAAAGCTCCGGACCTGGTGGGACAACCTCGGGAGCAGGGAAAGTGCCGGATGCAGCTGTGCCATCCCCAGAGCAGCTCACGAAGCAGCAAGTTGGGGGACGCGGAGGGCTCGTACGTGGCTGCGTGTTTGGCACGAAGCAGGATGTCCTTTCCCTTCGTTTACCCTTGAGATGCCACTTGAACCTTGTTTCTTGAGAAGTGGCACTTGCTTTCATTCTGCATCCCATCTTTTCCAGCTTATTCCTCTTTCCTGTCCCCAGTTAAGGCAGGGTGCAGGTGCCAGCACCGCTCAGATCCCGGGACGGGGAGTCTTTGCACGTAGGGCTGCAGCCTCCCCACTGCCAAAGCAACAGCGGAGGTTGATCACAAACAGAATAATACTAATGCATCAGGTATATGTAGTTGTTATGTGCTAGAAAACAGAAGATCCAGCTGTTTCTAGGTGAGGGACCAGGGGTTTTCCCCTGCTCGCGCTGAGCTGCTGCACATTCATATTCATTCCTGCGCCTCGGGCCAGGCGGCGAGAGCATGAGAGCACGGCGAGGCGTCGGGGATGATAAAACCCAGACGTTCACCTGGGGGGACCTGCTCCAGCCTGCAGCCCGTTTCCATGACTTGCTTTTGGTGTTTCTCCAGGCACTTCCCGCATCTGCCTCCTGCTCGTCGTGGCTCTGCGCTAAGTGCTGCAAACGGGGCAGCAGCAGGGGCCTTGGCAACCTAGTGGCCTCTTTTGCTCCATTTTCCAACTTATAACAGGAAAACACCTCAGTCTTGTTAGCATCGTGTTGGCAATGAGCAGCCTACGCCGCTTTTTGGTACTCTGCCGTGCTCTGCGCCCATCTGCTTGTTAAAGTGGAACAAAAATGAAGCCAAATCTCACGGGTTTTATACAGTGCAGGGTGGACAGGGCTGGGGTGCAGCGAGTGCCTTGATGTTGCCAATGGGAATATTTTGGCATCCAGAACGGAGGTTCCTGGGGGTTTCACGGGTGCTGGGACAGATCTCCAGGCGCAGGGCGATGCGGCCGGGTCGCGCCAGCCCGAGCGAGCGGCCGCTTCTGCCGGCTGCGAATCCCGGGGGCTCCGTCCCCACATCCTGCCGACTCAGCTCGCGGCATCTGCCCGTGCATTAACCATTAACCACTGCTCTTAGCAATGACCAGTGTCAAGGACGCGCCGTGGGGCTAGGGCAGCATGAAGAAGTGGTCACCAGACTTGTAAATCTATTCTGGTGATCCATTGTAGCAGGTCTGCCATTACCCAAATATTTGAGGAATTATACAAAAAGGAGTTATATATAATATATATATAATATATATATGTATATATATATAATATAATATATTTTTTTCCCTCCAAAGCCTTTTGAAGCGATATTTGCTGGCACCACGAGCATGGTACAATGCAGACCTGCATGGTGATCCTGCTGCACTGTGTGGTGGTACCAGACACATGCTACAAGCAGGGACATTTTGCCACCTAAGGAGGTGCAGGGCTTGCAAACAGACCTTCCTCCATGCACATACTCGATCTAGCTGCATTTCTATGCTATCCATCACCATCACTGCACAGAGACCTTCAGGTGTTGGTGGTGGGATTGGGTGAAGCCGCCCATCCATTCGGGTCAAACATTTTCGTTGCCCTTCACAGTTATAAAAGCAAGCGATAGATTTTCTTTTTTTTTTTTTTTAAAGATACAAGTTCAGGCTGACCCGAACACATACAAAGAATAAATATTTCGTGTTCCAAATCGATGCCTCCATCACAATATGAAAAGGATAAGTAAAGAGCAGGTGCTGATTTTGAGATGCACTGAAGCATCTAGGCAGATTTTACAACAGGATTTCAGGATTTCCTTCAACATCAATAGGTGGTAAAAGAATTCCTGCAGCACCTGTGATCTTCCCAGTGAAGAATTTTTGCATATCCCACTCAGTCGCTGTCCTTTAGCAGCAATATATTCTGTGCAAAAGGCAACTCATGCTGGAATGCTCACTGGATTGCCCTGCTGGTGTGATCTGCTGGTCTCCTAAGCTCTTAGATGCCACCGTACGCTCATTTGCCCCGTTCCGGGTAGGATTCCTACGGTTCATTTGTACTCAGCTTTGTTTCTTGCCTCTTGGGCTGGAAAGTGAAACCGATTTCAGTGCGATTAAACTATTATTCTGGCTTAATGCCGTTCGTATTCTTAGGAACTGTAACCCAGAGCGCTTGCTGTCCTGCCCCGACAGCAAGGTAGGGGTTTGATGGATGGAAGGGTGGCACCGATGCCCCTATTTCAGTAACAACTTCTGTTAGGTAGTGTTCAGATGAAATGTGTGAATAATCCTGCAGGAACACTTGCTTTGCAGATAAATTCGGTGTAGAAAGCTCATGGGGTTTAGCCCTATGGCCCCATGCACCAGCTTCTTAAATCTCCAACTCTCTTTCCTTGGGTTTATTTCCTGGGAGCGTGATCTGAAAGGCTTTGTCTATGTTATGGTAGTAATACTCACTAAAAATCCAGTATTAGATAGATTAAGATAGTTGTTTAAGACAATGCAAATGCGGTGATGATAAATCATCTTCTTTTTTTTTGCAGAAAGGAAACACTTAGAAATTTGCCGTGGAGAAGAGAGTGTAAAACCCGCCAGCCTCCTGCTACGTTCCTGACCTGCTTTGGAATTGCACCAGCGTTTCCCCACTAATCCCATCTTCTATCCATGCAGATATGAGTAAGGGCCCCCAAAAGCATCTCCCACCCTGTGCTTGCCCGGGGTAGGCGCTACTCACCCTGCAGACCCTCTCGTGCCCGATACTCCCCTTCCCTCGCGGAGGGACCCGTTGGGGACGAGCCGGCGCTGGCAGCCGCTCCTGCCTCCCCGGGACGCCCAGCACCCTTTTAAATACCCGTCTTGCCCCGTCCCGCGTTTCCACCTGTTGTGCCTTAAAGGAATAGCATCCGCCGGCCGGGCAGGCGCGGGCACGGTGCCACCGCCGCAGCGCGGGCGGCTGGCACGGCCCTGGCGCACGGTGCCACCAGGGACTAGGGCCACCCCGGCCCTGCACGGCCTGGCACCCCAGAGCTTTATAAATCGCAGAAATTGCAAAAAGGAGCTTTGCTGCCATCTTCTGCACCGGCTCCCGGGCGCCCGCCGCTGCAGCCGGTTCCCGGGAACCGTGGTGGGTGTCGGAGCTGCGTGGGCGGCTGAAATTAAAGGAAGGAAAAGTATTTTTTGCCCAGTGGGATGAATCATTAACCTGCTTTGCCCCACGCTGGTGGTGCCAGAGCAGAGGTTTGGCTCAACTGAAGGGTCGCGCGGAGCTCTCCTTGCAGCCCTCCTTGCAGGGCTCCCCTGCGCCTCCCGTTCGCACCCGTTCTGCCTTTCTGGATCTTGGCACGCTCCTTCCCCTGCTCTACCCGTCCTGCCTTTGCCGTCTGCATTGCACGGGGTGATTCTAGATGCATGGGGATCTGGGGTCGCTTGTGGGAATGCTGGGGTGGGCAGGGGAAAAAATTCAACCAAATCTTCCATCACTGACAGCTGCTTCTGCATCTCAGGGTGCAAAGCCCGGAGGCAATTAAGAGTCTTTAATGAAGCCATCGCCTTGGCCCTTAACGCTGCTGATAGAACTGACCCACAGTCCCCAAACACCATGAAATTACGCAAATATATTTACTCGCTCTGCCAGACAAGGAAGCTCCCTCATGCCAAGTCACAGGTTGCAGGGCACTTTGGCGTCTCCGGAGCACAAATAACCCCCAGTTTGCCGGGTTTTGGGGCCGAAGCGCAGGGCACAGCCTGGCCCGCGGTCCGAGCACCCGACCTGGAGCTGCTGCTCCGCTCTGGGCTGCAATGGGTCGAAATGCCCTGAATTTGGACCATGGGTTAGTCCTGCTGCCGAGGGGATGAGTCCGGCCTTTAGAGCTCGAGTGCATTCTGATGCCCTGAAGCCAGGGGCATTTTGCATATCAGCAAGTAAAACCCAGCGGTGGGTTTCAAAATCCAGAAAATCCACCTGTGTTTTGTTCTTGTTGTTGTTTTTAAGGGTTTTTTTAGGCCATTGCTGAGCAAACCTGCACCCGGCTGCCACGCGGGAGCTGCCCTGCGCAGCCCCTTGCAGCACGGAAGCTCCACGGCTGCAAGAGACAAGCGATTCAGACTCCCATTGCTGGCACCTTCCTTTATTTTCTCATTTACAAGGGATTTAGAGCCGTTTCGGCAGGGAGCTGCGTGGACCAGGGCTCTGCTCGGTACTGCGGCTCCTCGGGTGCCTCCATGGACATGCAGGAGCTCCCGGACAGGAGGATTCCTGCCCTCGTTCCCAGGAGTCTCCATCACTCAGGTTGGAAAGCTGCCTCTCTAGAGTATTTTCAGCATCGGCTTGTTGAACTGGTCCAAGCGTGTTTTTTTAGGTTCAGCTCGGTATTTTAAATGGGTCTGATGTGTCAGAAAATCCAGAAACACTTTGGTTGGAGGGTTAGGTTTAGGGTTAGGTTGCTGGAGTCCCACCATTGACAGCTCTTGCTTTGCACCCTTGATTTGAGAAGGTTCTCACCAAGTATTACTTATCTGGGAGATTTTACTTATTTTGGAGGATTACTTATTTGGGGGATTTTAGATGAGATTTCTTTCTTCAAATGGAAGAGACTACTTTTCACTGATATGAAATTCCACATATGCAATATACTTTATTTATTCAGATATTTTCTATATTCTCAGGTATTTTTCTAGCTTCTTTCTGAAGTGTTTTGGTATCCTAGACATGCTCTCTGCTTTCTTTACATGCTGAAAGACACAGACACTTGCAAGCAGGTTGGTCTGCCTGCATCTCCCAAGGATTGCAGAGGTGATTCTGCACATGCGGGACAAAAAAATCTTATGATTGCAACACAGTGAGCAAGGATTGCTTCTAAGTAATCCTGCAAGAGGTCATAAGGGATGAAATATTACTGAACCATGCAAGCAGGAAGAAAGATAACATGTTTATGGTGTGTAAGCAAAACTTATAATCAACCTATAATAAATTTATAAACCTCACATAGGATTTAATCAGTCTTTTGAAATCTATGGCGAGATATCCCATGGAAGGGAATAAAGACAATCCTGGACTGCAAACTCAGGTCTCTCCTGTGAGATGTTTTCATAGTAAGACACAAACGCTGTGCTTAAAATGTGGGTTTATTTCCACCTGCCAAGGGAGGCTGATGTTTGCTGCACCCTTTCCAGAAGAAATCTACCTGCTTTCCCCAGGGTCTGTTTTGCTTCCTTCGAGTTTCCCTGGATTCACTGTTTTCTCCATCATTTGCTCTTCTGCAGGGTCTGGGCACGGTCCTGCTCCCAGCCTTCCCAGGGCACCTCCTTCTCTTCCTTGAAAACAGGAGATTTGTGTGCGCTGGAAGGAAAACCTCCCCGGGCGCCCAGAGATCTCCAAGCACCCTGCAATGCGCCTGGTTTTAAGACTAATTTAACTCGAATTTATCACTAGTGAGACAGTATGTTTTAGAAGGATATTTATTCATGGGCGTTGCTGGAAATGAGCTGTTTGGCAAGGATTATTTCGGCACCTCCTGGATGGGCCGGGGTGGACGGCAGCGGGTTTGTTGCAGCCGGGACCGGCTTCGGCACCCGGCCCACGGCGCAGCTCCGTGCCCTTTTTTACTGCTCCCTTCCCCAGCACTGGCGGGGCAATAAAAGTGCTTGATCTGCAGGGAATGCTCGGCTTGGTTTTCAGCAGGACTCCCAAATTTTGGTTCGTTTCCTTTGCTTCTGGCTCGAGCGTGTCGCAGGAAGGCGTCCAGCGCGCGGCTCGCCGCGGTGCTGCGCGGGACCGACCGCGTCTGCTTCTCAAGGCAGAGCTTTTTCATGAGGTTCTTGTGCACGGAAAAGGAAAATGCAGGATTCACAAAACAGAAACAGTTGCAACCCCCTTGGTGTTGCCTGGCCACCTACCTGGCTCCTTACGAAGCTTTATTTTGATAAGGACAAGAACGGTGACCGCGATGAGAAGCAGCCCGGCGAGAGCGGGTAGCACAGCGGACAGCAGACGCGATTCACTCTTTGCTCTGTCAGGACAAAATCAAATTGGGTTAAATTAAACAGGATTTTGATTCACGTTTTGGCCCCTGCAGTGCTTAATCCAGGCTGCGTTTTCTACACCAAAGGGTATCAAAGTATTGTAAACTCTGACCAAATCCCCGGAGAACAGTCAACAAAGTCAAGTGGAGATGCAATCACTTGATCTGGAGTTTGGCTTATGAGGAAGTAATTTCTATAGGCACTTATGACCCCGCTCCTCTTGGCGGGGTTTGTGCTGCCAACTGGATTTTCCTCTCCAAAACGAACCCAAGCTGTCCTCCCAATGCAAGTGCATGATGACACTTTCTTGGGAGTCGTTGCAGACCACCGTGGTGGTGGAGGACGTCTCGGTGCCACCTCCTTGCAGAGGAATAAGCTCCACGCGCAGACCCGGCTTTGCAGGGAATGGGACCCATAGTGGAGAAGCCCGACTGCTTTTTGGGGACCTCGTGGCTTCGCCACATTCCGATGTGACCGATCCTGCCCACGGGTCTGCACGGCCACGCCGGTGGCGTCACCGGGGCTGGATGGTGGCCATGGCCGGGGTGGAAGGCGCAGAGCTGCCCAGCAGGAAGCACAGACCTTAAAATCACCAGCGGGAAAAAACACTTGGAGTGTTTTGGAGTTGCCAGCGGGTCTCTCTGCAGAGACGGGCTATGGAATAATGACTGGGAAAACAGCTCCGGAGCTTTGGGTGAAGCTTTCCCAAGCTTAGCACAGAGCACCCGGGTACTGCCTGGCTGCGCATACGGGCTGGAAAATGTGTGCAGCAACGAGCGCGGCAGCTGCCCAGGTTATTGCTCGAGCCGAGAGCTTCCTAACAGCCCGTCTGCAGCCAAACCAAAGGAAAACAGCTCTGTTGACTCTGGCATCTGCTCCACAGCCGTCACCAGCGCCCGGAGAATGACACACAAGTTCAAAGATCCGCGCTGCAGATGGGCATGAGAGAGCTTTGCCGTCTGCATTTCTAATTACTAATAGCTCTCATTAGCGCTTACAGCCTGTGCGGAGCAGCCGGACAGACGTCCGTGCTGGACAGAGCCCCTGCTAGAGCCGCGGAGCCCAACTTGCCTCCTGTGATGGATTTCCTTCCCGGCGGTCTCCGAGGTGGCCGAGTGGAGCGTGGTCACCAGGGCGCTGGTGCTTTCTGTGGATCCAACCTCTATCCACGTCTGGCTGGTGGCACCTCTGTGCGTGGCCGTGCTGTACGCGGCTGGCGTTGAGGACGTGGGGTCCGTAACAGCGAACGTCCCCGGGCCTGGTGAAGAATGGGCTCCTGGGGAAGAAAAATATTTCAAGACTTGAATATCCATATTTTTTTTCAGAGAAAACCTGTTAGATTTACCCACAAACCATTATTTTTGTGAAAGCATCTGTCAAGCTTTTGCATTTCACTTTGCAGCTCCTGGTAAGAAAAATGCACCATGCTATGACCAAACCCAAGCATCTGCATAGAAATACTGCCTCAGGAAGGGTGAGACACTTTTCAGCTTGTCTTTAGAGCACGAGTGTGTTGTGCTCTTCAGAGTGTGTCTCCATAGCGCGCACCGGAGACTTGGGTGCAAATCGTTGGGGCTTCACTCTGTAAATAACCATTGGCACCGTTCAAATGAACTAAATCGCTGCTGAAAGTCCAGCTCGTGTCCTTGCTTGGGAGAACCTCTCTGTCATCTTTGCAACCTGTAGGTAGGTGCTTGCAAGGCAACGGGTGCTTCCCATAACGCTGTGCTCTTGCAAAGCGGAGTCTGTTCAGAGGGATTTTGAAGGAGCAAGAGGGGAGCGTTGCGGTGGGCGCCCACCCACCACCTACCCCTGTGCACGTGCAGCTTCACGGAGGCCGTGCGCTCGGCTGGGCCGCTGCGGGCGCCGCACCAGTACCAGCCGGCGTCGTCCTCGCGCAGCTCGCGCAGCTCCACGGTGAAGGCGCCCCGCTCCGTGCCGACGCGCACGCAGCCCTCGTAGGAGCCGCGCACGAAGCCGCCCGTGTCCGCGAGGCGCCGGCAGCGCCCGGCGCTCCACCGGCACACGTACTGCTC
>JAWLRI010000923.1:7346713-7382130 GCA_034781795.1 Crypturellus tataupa | reverse complement strand
ATAGACTTTACAAATACTGTCAGCAAAAGTAGAACTAATTATGTATTGCATTTATCAGATACTTAATTTGCTTTCAAAACTAGAAGGAGGCTTTTAAAACACAGAATAGTCAAACTGAAGTCACTTTCATTTGGACACATATTTTAAATTCAGGATCTTGTTCTTGTTTCTTAATGAAATACTTCTTGCTGATGTTTATTATTTATATTAGAAACATGATAATCTCAAAGATGTCACAATATCAGAAGTGATTTTTTTCTAATTATCTTAATGAGCTTTCTCTTGTTTGTGAAGTCCTAAGTAGAATTAGGCAGAGCTTTGAGGCCATTCCAATCCTTCAGGTATGTTTTCTTCTTGGTGGATTTTATCAGTGTTTTTAGCTGTTAGGGCAAGGTTGTTGCTGGGTCTATTTTATGTAGAAAGTGAAATCTGCAAGCCTCATTCATCAGTTACTTTAACAGGACACAATTAAATTGTTTATAGTTACCAAAGGGAACTACAGATCCTTTTCCTTGACCTTTGTCTCTTCAGATGCTCTTTTTTTTCCCTCTAAAGACCGGGTAAAACTAAGCTATCAAAACGCAGGGAGCCAAAGTAGTTTTGAATCAAATTTATCTTCCTTTAACTATGAATCTTACAGTAGTGACTGTTTTTCACTTTCACTAGAGGCATTACACTAGTTTTATATATAAAGCCATGTCTCCTTGATTGCTTGGATAAACAGCCCTTTACCTTGTTCAGTAAAGTACATAAATATGTGCTAAATCCGTAGAAGTTGCTACTATTTTTGCAAATGCAGTTTTGTTTTGCAGGGGCAGGTCTCTCATAGCAACTGCAAGCATCAGGGGTGCTATTTAGCAGTTGCCTGCAATTAGGCTGCCCTAATTAAAGGCTATGAATCAACCTTATACTGTTTGCTCACAGTAAAGGTTGTAAGTGCAAATGCATCATATTTTAAGTCTTTCTGGTACACTTCCGCTTTTAACTGCTTTTCATCTTTGTTGGGGTTTAATAAAGAGCTCCAAAGGTGAAAAGAATTCCATGCTAATTGCTTTTGTTAGTTCCTTTTGCCTCCCAGCTTGAGGAAAATAGCACTGATAGCCCCAAATGCCAACAGAATCATAAACAGTGGATGGGAAAATCTGCATGTGAACTGATAGGCTTACAAAACTGAAAATTGGCTAGCCACAAAAAATTGAATGAAGATATTCAGCAAGATTTCTGAGGCTAGTATCATTTTTGTGCTTTCTAGTTAAGGTATTTATTGCTTTGCTACTTCTGATTCCCGTGTTGAAATCCTTAATGCTTGCTCAGAGAGGGGAGAAGCAGTTTCTGTGGTTTATGGCTTGCTTGGGCAACACACGGCTGCTTTGGGAATAAATACAAATATGGGAAAGTTTACTTTTTTTTTCTCTAAATTCCTTGTAAAAATAAGTAAGCAAAAAAAAAACCCCAAGGGAAGTAAAACTGCTAAAAATGCACTTCCCTGAGGGCACTCTCTAAGCTCCATTAACCCATGAACGTGGTCATTTCCCATGGCTCGCTGTGTGCTCTGCCCGGCACAGCGCTCTAAGCAGCTTTGAGGAGGTGGTTGGTGCTGCTGTTGGTGGCACAGAGCTGCCACCACCCGGAGGATTAGCATGAAATTGGCCTCTCAATAAAGCTTTTGCTGACCCATAGCCTCTTCTGCTCCTGGGCATAGAGGATTCTAGAAAATCTAGCAGGGCTAGAAAATCTGGAGGACTCTAGACTTTGTGAGCTTTGGTTTGATGCCCGCTGGTCTGGATTCAACAGCTCTGCAAGTCCTGGCAGGTGGAAGATAGCAGAAATATGCAGGTGTGCAGTATGATTTAAAGCTGTGGTTCTGCTTTTCATTCCTTGTGATATCCTCCATTTTCAATCAGAACAACCTTCCCAAGAGCCAAACCCCTGTAAGGATGAGAAGAAACAGCTTTACGCCGCTGGCCAGTGCGGACACAATAAAGCGCCCAAGAAATTCCAGTGTTGGGAGCAGGCCTCCCAATCTGCTGGGGTCTCTCCTATTCCTGGAAGCTCGAGAAGGGGCAGATCAGCCACGGCTGCAAGTCAGTGTCTGAGTGGTAACTTGCCTGTTCCCCTCCTCCCACAGCTGCTCCCCACTAACCCTTCATGTCACTGTACCACAGTCACCAGTGGTCGTGTTTGAAATGTGAGCAGATTCCCCCCCTTAGTGTCTTCTGCACTGTCCCTGTTCCCTCTGGAAAATCATTCCAGATTATAGACTCCGTGGTAGCAACTGGGCTCCATGCAGGTGAGTTTGCTTCAGCATAATAGGGTTTCTTAGAAGGCTGGTTAATTCCAAGTAATAGTCTGCTTTCCAGTGAGAGCTTATTTAGAAAGGGCTGTAGATGCCTTTCTTGTCTAAATTCCAAAATGAGTGCAGCTAAGAGTTCCACTAGCCTGAACACAAGTGGTTAGGGAATCTGTGTGTTCATAATTTTGCTGGTGAAAAGCAAAAAACAAATCATTTTAGCCTAAATGCAAATAGATCCCTCATCAGTTTTGTCTGTGAAGGTCTGCTTGTATGAAATTGCTTTTCCTGCTAAATTGGAAGCTTTTCTGTGTCTCCTTTCAACCCCTTCTGTCAAGGGTGGTGCTGAGGAGCCTGTCGGTTCTAGCAGAACAAGCTGCCCTGCTTCCCAGGGTGAGCAGACGCTGCTGCTTTTCCCTGCTGACTGTTACAGAGGAGAGACCACAGAGCTGGCTGGCGATGGCTTTTTGTCATGCGAGACAGATCCGAGTCATGTGAGGGAATTGGAGGTGGCCTGGCTGGGTTCCTCATGCATTTTGTTCCTCTCTTTAGACACAGCTATCGTCGCTGAAGAGATTCTTTCCACAGCTCAGGGTTGAAATCAGGGTGTCCTGGGCTTGATGGAAGCTGCTGTAGGCAGACAGGAGACCTCGTTTTGGACTTTCAGACTGTTTCTTGACTGTGACATCAATGCAACTCAGTGCAGCAAAAATCTTCCTTTTAGTAGGGCTTTCTTGTAAGAGGTCTTATTTATAGTTTTAATTTTGGTCATTTTATGCTATAATATCTTTCAAGGCATTTATTAAGCCCTGCTTCTTTCTTCCTGCAAGTAGGTGTAGTGGTCAGGCAGTAAAAGAAGGGACCATGTAACAGAGGTGAATGTAGCTGCTGTGTTTGTGTTTGGTGAAGATACCATGCAGCCTAGACAGCTTCAAAATCCCAGGGCTTCAGCAGGAACCAAGTCACAGACAGAGCTTCTGATCTCAGCAGTAGGTGCAAATTTGACACATAACTCTTTATTTAGTAGAGAAGATCCTCACCTTAGAGTGCTGAGAACTTTAATTTGTGCAGCAATGAGCTGTCAGGAGGTCATTAACCCAACCTATAGCTAGGACTATGCATTTGTACACAACCTGGTAGGAAACTGGAAACAAAATAAATTCGCAAAAATGTGCTATATTAGCAGAGGGAAGAGTTAGAAATGAAATTTCCCATTTAAAACATTGTTCATTCATGAGCATTCATTAGGTCAGCTTTCAACCCAGGAACTGCAGAAAGGAATGTGTCCACTGCAGTGTCGGGGGTGTGTGGAGCAGAGGTCTGTACATGCTCAGCATTTGCACTTCCAGCTTCTTAAACTTCCAACAGGTCCTTTGGTTTCTTAAGTTGCTCAGCCCCAAAACAGAGATCCCCTGATACCCAAACTGCTCCCTGTTTGTAACTGTGTGTGCAATAGCAATGTTTTAGCATTTAAAACTTTGAAACTTAGGAGCATTTAAAAATTCAGTCTTTTTGAGTCACTGGCCAGGGGGGAATTGTGCAGTTTTGACAACTCTCACTTGAATGGAGCCGTTTAGCTGAGGGTGCCAGTAGAAGCTGCCTGTGTGACCGATGTCACCGATGCCTCAGCGGGAAGTTTCCGTGACTTGTATCAGTGCTGCCCTGATCCAAGTCTGCAGCCATCGCTCCCTGGGGTGAAATCCTTGGGGTCGTTTCACTTCTTTCCTCCCTTGCTTCAGTGTTTTTGCTATTTTTCAATCTTGGTTAATCTTGGTATGAGCTATCTTGTGCTGTTTCTTTTTTCTTTGCAGCCTCAAGTGGGAAATGCTTGCCTGTGAGTACCACTGAAAGCAGCTTGTAGGTACTGCCTCTGTTTTGTTCTATTGAGTAGGAATTCTCTTTATTAAACTTGCATGGAAACTCCTCTGGGGGAAGACAACTTAATGCATGATCCTGTCATTAAAAGGGCTCTTAATAGGTGAGGAATCCTTAATGAGGCCTGAGACCCATTCTGATGTGTAGTATTTGTGTTGGCTGTTTGCAGAAGAGTGCATTTCAGCTCAGACTTGCACAGTCCCTGGACCAAGAGACTAACATTGGAAGCCTTAAATTCTCTCACAGAGTTAACTCGCAGACTGCCTTATTACTCAGACACGCTCAAAACTCAGAAACTTCAGAGTTTTCTACCGCAGGACGTTACGTTTGCGTGTAGCAAAGGGGATGACGGTTGTAGCTCATCCTTGACCTCAGGCCCAGTCCCCATGCGGGGTCTGCTGCTGCTGTTGGAGTGCAGCCTGCCCCAGGACTCGGGTGCTCTGCATTAGCACAGTTACTGCAGTCAGTAACTAGCTCGTGTACCGTCCAGCTCCGAGTCCTGGGAAGGTTTCCTACCTGCTTGGCTCTTCTCTGCCCAAACCTGGGATGTGGTGATGTCTGTCACAGGGATTTTGCAAGGACCGTTCATTCATAGCCTGCATGGGAGTGCTGCTGTCAATGCTCAATTTCCAGTGACTTCAAGACTCACTGGGGAACACTAGCACCATGGAAGGGGGTTCTCAGAACCTCCTTGTATGGGCAGCATATTCTGACAGTGACTTTGTGAATGACGCTTGTGTTAGTGGCGAATGTCATCACACCTTCTTGCTGTCGCATCCTAAAGGGGGTGAGGCGTGTGGGACTGTCCCTCTCCCCCTACACAGAGAACCCTTAATTCTATTCCCTTCTCTGCAGGGAGCCTGCAAGCGTCACCTGTGGGACCCTGGTTTCTGTGTCAGCCTCTGAGTGAGGCAGTCAAATGAGAGGCTGCTGGTGCCCTGCACAGGGGCCAGGAAATCACCCCTGCTTCACGATGCACCTCCGTTCCTCCCAAGCCACCCCGCAGGCCTCGAGACCTCCTCCTGCTCTAACGCCGGGGGCAGTGGCTGTTGCAGATGTCCCTGAGCCCTTGCTAAATTTGCCCCGTGTGTCAGCTCTTGCAGCGCGTCGCTGTTGAAGCTCTTGTCTCGCAGAGCGGGACGTTGCCACTGCAGGTATCATGTGTGCGGGGCTGGCTGTGCTCCACGGACTGTCCCTGTGCTGAGCTGCGTGGTGCAGCTCTCTGCAGGCGTCTCCTGGTGTATACGGCCCCTGCCCTGTATGTGCCTCCTCGCCCGTGCCGTGCTGTGCTTGCTCCGCCTGCGTTAGTGATAACATATCTAGGAAACCATAGATTTTACTGCTCTCTGAAGCCTTTCTGTCCTGGGAGGCTTTGTGCATTTTATCTGCTCTGCTGTGAATGTTAGTCTTCTGATAACCTTGGGGTACAAGTGGAAGGTGTCCTGTGCCCGTCGAGCTGTCACGAAGCGAAGTCTGCCTCCGTTCAGGAATGGTCAACTCCGTCCCTGGAAAGCTCTTCTGCCTGCAACACTGTGACTGCTGCACTAAAGGGATGGCCTTGCCTGAGTGTATTCTGAGGTGAAACAAGCCCTTTCCTGCGAAGGGCATGGGTAGGAGAGGTGTTCACACTGCCAAGGTGAATCCCCCATTGAGATCTTCCTGGCAAAAACTAAGCTCTGCGCCCCTGCTCACCTCTGACTTGGGGCTTTGCGTAAATCATCCAACCTCCAATGCTCTGCTTTCAAATTCAAAGGTAAAACTACATATAAATCCTTAAAGTTAAAACAATAGCTCACCTAGGGAGATTACAGCTTTGTATTGAAATAATGGAAGTAAAATTTCTCTCTAGGTAATGTTCCTCCAGGTTTGAGAACCTTTCACCTCAATGTGTTTGGCAATTTGGAACTTCAAATTTTGAATTTCGTTACACTCTTTTCTTGAAGTAAGGCATTTCCAGTGCCTGATCAATACAACCCCCCTCTTTCTACAGAGCCAGTGTTTGCATACATTCCTTAAGATAAACTGTGGTCTTAAATTCATATGTCTTTTGGTCTCTGGTTTGTGATGGTATTTTTAATAATGTTGCAGAGAAGTTTTAATAACCCGACAGAGCAATGTGACTGTCCTGCCAGAGCTGCAGGAGCATCCGTGTCGAGCTTGCCTGTTCTAGTGCATCTCGTGCTGGGATGGGGGCTTTGCACAGTGTGGGAAAAGCTATTTTCAAAAATGGCACCTTTCTCCACTGGTTTCAGAGGTTTTCATGCTGAAGACAAGGGGAAAGGAGGAAGGATGTGGAGTGGGGAAGCCTGTGTTCATCACTGATGTATAGTTGCCTCTTAATTTAGAGGGAAGACCCGGGAATTATCCCCAATCTGAGCAGCACAGCCCTGCTTACCCCTCAGCATTGCCTTTGTGCTCTGAACCAGCAGAAGCTATAGAAAAATGAATGTATATGCCAGCTCTGCAAACTCCCTTTGCTAAGACTGCACTCGAGTGTTTATTTCCCTGTGCTTAAGAAAATAAGTTCCTAGGAGTTCCTGGTAAGTGTGCAGATAAGCAAAGGGAGCTTGGTCCAACTTCCTTGATGCCAGTACAGACTCCCTCCTTTCTTATTGATGTTTTGCTTGAGAAAGTAGCAAATGAGCAGCTACTATAGATCACTTTATATCTCATGGCATGGCAGTTTCTTCCTCTTTTTTTTTCCTTTGTATCAGATGAGTTGTTGGGAAATCTGTTTAGATTTTTAAATCAGAACCAAAAAAATATATGTGGTTTGAAAACTTCCTGTATGTTAGAGTTTAATTCTTGATGCCTGTTAATCGTCAGCAAAAAGAGGTGCGAGTTGTGTTTTCTTTGCTGCAATACTGGGATGGGCATGTAACAAGGCAACTTGCACATACTGATTTAGATACCAGCTTGCTGTCCCCCAAAATGCTGCAGCTGAGCAGAGTGGTCCTTAACAGCTCGGATCCCTTTCCAGTATTTTCTGTGCTTAGGCTATGAGACATTGAATGAACTACAACTGCTTTAGAAAATCCTGGCTGCCAGATTTTAAATTTTAAGATTGTGCATCTGTAAATATGTAATTTGTTTTTACTGACTAATGAATGCATTCTTGTTTTTTGAGCCGCAGTGAGGCAATGGAAGGAATTTAATCATAAAATTGAGTATTTTGTGTGCTTAGTATGCAAATTGGTAGTGTTTCTTGCCTATGTCTTAGAAGTGTATTTTCCTGTGGAGAAGGTGAATAAAACTAATGTGAATAACAACTCTGCTTCCTTATTGTCTGCCTCTCTGAGATACTCCAATAACCCTTACTCTGCTTGGCCTCGGGTGTAAGACTGGAGTAAAACCCTCCCTTTCTGAGGTTTGCGAGAGGTTAGAGACTGATGCAAGATGTAAAACAACTAAGGCTTTTTGTCTGAAAGTGCCCAGTTTGAGTTCATCTGTATCTGGCAAGAAAGCTTGGTGGGACTGTCTGCAAATTAGGATCGAAGATTTCAGCAAGAAATGATTTGTTCAGACAGAAGTAAATCAATCATTTCTCAGGTTATCTTAAGCCAATTGTTAGTAAGACAGTTAAGTGAAGCTGTTTGGGCTCTCTTCCAGCCAGCAGCTAGGAAGTGGCTATTTCTCTATCTGTCTGGTACTAAACTCAGCAGTGCTGCCAGTGTGGATTTCAATGATTTATCATTTCTTGGTTTTACTTTTATTTTTTGCCTTGTTGTAATCTGTGCCACTTATTTTTGCTTGTAGAAGATGGCTGGTTTAACGGTGTAGAGGTTCCTGCTTTCATCTTGAACACGGCTGAGATTTGCACAGATATCCTCATGGGCAGAAAACCTCCTTGGACTTGTGTGCCTTGTGACTCCTGGAACCAGCGTCCCCCGCAGCCGCCGTCCCCAGCCACCTGGAAGCACAGTGAGCCATTTGGCACTTCGGCCAGTAATGTTGTTTAAAATACATTTTAAAGCTTTTCTGTGATTATTTTTGTCTTTTTTAATGCTGAAATGTCTGTCAATGGGATTGAAGAAAATTTGTTATGAAGATTTTAAGTTGTTTTAACGAGTGCATACACGCATTGGGCAGCAGGCCCTGTGTGCTCTAATGTATTCCTGTTTTTATTTAATTCTTATTGTCGTTCAAGTTCACGCACAGTTACTCAGTGTTATTTAACTACTAAAATCGGTTCAGATATCCATCGTATTTTCCTTTTTTGATTTGAATCTCTAGATCTGGGCATGTTCTTATGTGTTGGGAAGGGTCTTTGAATCTAGCATAACAAAAGCCCCTGGTAAAATCAGCTAATCTTCATGCCACGCTGAGGAGCAAAAGGGAATAAATGCTCTTTTGTAGAAATAGCCTAGTTGCCAGCACTGTTCAAATCCTGCTTTAGCCTTACACTCTGTTTCAAGCCTAATTTCCTAGGGTTTTGAAGAACCTTTTCCATATCTTAAAACAGACAGTTGTCCCACTTTGTTCTATAGTATATCATACGAGTTCCTAGATTCTATATTTACCATCTTATTCTACCTACTTTACCCCAAATCTCCGAAAATAAGTGTGGATGCGTGTGCCCACATGCTCCTTTTTGCATATCTGCAACCATAGGGCTTAACTTGGGTTGCAGAGAGAAGTTGAGTAACATTCCTTATGAAACAGATTTTCTATTTGTCAACTTATTTTTCATTTCAGAAGTTATTGAGGGTTGTGGTATGTGAATGAGCTGAAAAGAGAGAAAATGCCTGTTACATTGGGATCTCAATGTCTTAAAAATGAGTGATTTATAAGGCTGCCTTTCGTACCGTTTAGCTGCTCTGGTGCACAGCACATAGATAGTGCCCATGCATAGCTGTGGGTTAGACAGTACTCCAAGTTTATAGCTTTCTCCCATGAATCTTAACTTAAACTCCATTTTTTTTCTCGCTCCTACTATTATCTTTTTACTAAAGGCAAAATTGCCACGGTTGTTATCCTAAAGTTAAGTAAAGAAATGGGGGTTTAGGTACCTAAATAGGACATCACTTTTTATTAGCTGTTATACCTGTCTCCAGTGACTTAAGCAGGATTTACAGGAGCCCCAGAATTTCTGGGATCAAAATCGCTTGTTTTAACTGTGTAAACAAATGTTGGACATGCCTGAAGTAGGTGTGTGTGCTTGAAAAATGCAAACCAGGAAGTCCAAAGCAGAGAGGAGTCTTTTTGCCTCTACTGCCAAGGAGCCTGGTTGGGAGCCTGAGGTTTTCCATGGAATTTCAAGAGCTCAGACCCAATTGTTTTAATCCCTCCAAGCATTTTAACTCGGTAATGCAGTAATAGAGAAGCACTTAATGGTATGTTGGTCTTAAGCAACTGCTGTGCAGAGAGCTGAAACTTGCAGTGGCTGAGAAAGTTTGATTTTTATTATTTTTGCTAGTTTTGTTCTGCGTGATCTTGCCGCTGAAATGCAGGTTTGTTGCTACTCTCTGCCAAGTTAGCATCGTCAGTTCTTTGTTTTAAATTTTATCTCGCTCAGGAATAAGCCGGAAAAAGGGAAGGAAAAAATATTGTGAAGGAAGAGATTCCTAGTCTGTTGCTTAGTAAGTTCCCTGTCACTTTGTCGAGTGATCCTCTAAATGCCCGAACTCTCCCCTGGGCAGACTTTCTGCTTCTAGCAATAAATCCTCTATGCAGGAAAGAAATAGTAACGTACCCCAAGTTATTTACGCACAATACGCTGTTAATAACTTTATACATAACACTAAGGAGTCAAATGTATTTGTGTCACTGAGTTATTAATGTTTATAACAAAACAAATATATATTTTTACATGCTAGAATTCATGAATGTAGCTGCTAATATGTTGGCAGTCCTAATTTTTTAATCACTGCTAAAAGTCCCTTCTGCAACAGGAATTTTGGATTTGCCTTCAAGTCGGTATTCCTACCCAGCAACTACTTGCTTGGGCAGAGCCTTATTGGCAGGGACAGAGCCTGTTGGCCCCATCTGCAGAAGTCAGTTTGTGCCTCTGGGCTTTGACTGAAGCCTCAATACCATTCTGGTCTTTATTTTAACTTCCAAAAGGTACAATTGCATCTGTCCAACAGAACACTGGCAAATTTGTGTTATTCTGTCCTCTGCAGTGATGCTGGTCCCCTCGTGGGATGCGGCTGGCTAATAAATGTGCCCGACGCTGGCGTTGGGATTGACAATACCAGAGAGGGCACACGTCCCCCCTGCCGCAAACCCGCCAGGCGCTGTTTTGTGCCAGGTAGTTCCTTGAAATCACATGACTTTCATGGCATTATTCCTGCAAATACTCCAGGATAAATACAGATTGCCCAATTTACCTGAATTGAAAGGTTAGAGAAGAGGCTTGTGCTTTCGGTTGTCTTCCCCTGCAGAGCAGGTGGGTCTGTTCCAAACCCTCCGGCGGGTGGTGAGGAATTGTCTCTAGCTGTGCTATGTGGTTGGCACTGCCCCAGAGGAAGATCCCCTCCTTCCCTCCCTCCTTTCCTCCCTCCTCTGCTCTGCTGCACATGGCAGTGCCAGTGAGCGCTGCCTGTCTGGCAGGCCCATCCGTTGGGATGCGCCCTCAGACTTTGCACTCCTGGCGCTGCAGGTCAGGGCTCGTTGGTGGGTCACATTTAGACATGAGAGCTGCTGTTTCTCTGTAACTTTCCCCCTTCCAGTCATCTAGCCATCCCCAGCCGTTCTTAGTTTGTCCTCGCGTCCTTTTACCTCCTGTTTTGTGTAGTTACTGGCAGCAGGAGCTCAGCACAGCAGTCCCCAGAGTCCCGCTGTGGGGACAGCTTTGAGAGAGGTGTCGCCTTCAGTCCTTGCAGCAAATGCATCCCAAATGGGATGTGCTTCCCAAAGTTGCTTTGGAATAGCAGAGTGCTGTGGGTGTCCAGCTGCTGCGTGTCCAGCCGTTGTGCTGTCTCTCTTGGGTAGTAACCCCTGTTGTTAAACTGCATCTCTCTTGAATATTTGGTGAGATGGATGTTCTGTTGGAGTTTTGCTATTTTATGGCTTTCTGATTTTTTCTTTTGTTGGTTAAATAATATGGTGTTGCAGACTTGTCTTGCTGTATGTTGTGTACTGTTGGCATTTACGCACAAATATCTCCTGAGCTTTTATTTGCAATAAAAACATTTTTAAAAAAATCTGCTTCCCTGTTGTTTTCCATCAGTGTCTGCTATAACTAACTGCAGAGCCTACTTGCTTTGTAAGTAAGTAGGCTCTGCAGTAAGTAGTAGTAAGTTTCTAAGTTTCTATAGAAAGTATTTGGAGGAAGAGGGTCAGTAGTGGAGAAGAGACCTGTCTGACTGCAGGAGTTTCACAGCAATGGTTAGGAAATGACCAGTGTTATAGGTTGGAGCTGCTGCTCCATTCCCCTTCCCTAAATCTGTTTTAAGAATTTTATAATAGGAGCTATTAAAAATGAAATTAGAGCTTCCTGTGGAGCTGTTAGGAACACCTCTTTCCTAAAAACAAAACCTTTTCTAAAATGCATTCCAAGAAAAGCAACCAGCACTTTGAACCAGCTGTGATTTCCAGCATGTCCAACTGGGACCAACTTTTGCGGTCCTCAACCGCGTTGTTCCCGTCGAGTTCAAGTATGAAGATCTGTGTGTGCTCCAGGTTGCAATGGAAGCAGTTGTGCAAACTCCTTGCAGAGGTGGCTGAGGGCACTGACTGTGGAAAGCAGCAGTTGTGCAGACCTTAACACTACTTTATTGCCTTCCGTTTCTAGACAAGGAGGGACTCACCAGCCACAGCCTGAAGAGAAGATGCAGAAACTTTGTACATGCGGTCAGTGAAAACCCCTTGGCTTGTTTCTCGTTTGCCCCATTGCAATCTGTGGGTCTGAGAGGGCTCGAGGGTGTTTCCCAGCTGGCGAAGCAGGGAATGGGTTTTTGTTTAGCTGTTTCCCAGCCCTGGTTTGTTCCAGGCTGGTGCTCACAGCAGTAGCTACAGCCACTCTGCAGTTATTACCCCTCCTGGGAGGCAAGGTGCCCATAGGGAAGTTGCTTATTTTTTCTTTTCAGCACAAAGAAAATCAGACATTGTAGTGAGTCATCTGGAAAAAAAATATACCAAGGAGAAGGGTCTGTTCTTGTGTTTGAGATTAACTGGGTTCCTGAAAATATTTGATGGGGGTCACTGCCTCTTTGGAGCAAGCCCAAACTTGTGGTGTGAAATACGGCCGCGTGTTGCATAGTGTTTTGCAAAGCGAGAAAAAAATCTATCTCATTGCCTGTTGGCTTGGATGTAGCTGAGTTTTAGCAGGATAATACATCGCACCAAACACAGGGATGAGGTAATCTCTCTCTCTCTTTTTTTTTTTTTTTTCTGTAAGAACCCATTAGATTTGGCAGATAAAGCAATACCTGCTGTAAACAAGATCTGGAGGTAAAAAGGCCATGGTCATTTTTTGGTGGTAATTAAACCACACAGCCAAGTGCAGGCTTGGATTTAGAGCATGAAAGTAGATGGTTCTGAGCTCTGCCAAAGCTCTCATGGCTGGAGGACAAACTAACAGAAGGAATGAGGTTTGGGAAGAGCTTTTGGTACAGCTCAAGAGGGAGAAGGCATCATTGGCCTCCCATACAAGGTCTTGGGTGTTCAGTGCCATTCCAGGTGGAATAACCACCTCGAGCAGGTCCATGTAGTGTCCAGGATGGAACTAGCACCTCGAGCAGGTCCACATGGTGCCCTTGGGTGTATCCTGGGGCACAACGATGCTCTCTTGCTTCCCGTTGCTCACTGTTGGAACAGGGAAGCACAGACTTGCTCAGCCAAGCTCCAGCTTGTTTTACATGCATATTATCTCAGAAAAGAATTGGCAACTCGGAGGACAAACAGTTTCAACACCTGCTTGGATTAAATTCAATTTTCTAATGTTTTGTAGGCTGAGTGAACTGCTTCCTTGCTCAGTGGAGGAGTTAATAATTTATAGGCAAACTGTCATAATTCTCAATTCTGCAGAACTCGAGCGTGTGTGATCTGAGCCTTTTTGAGCCTTTCTGAGGGTGTAGGCATCTCCAAACTCCTCCTTGCCTGGTTGTAAGGGTGTTCAGACGAGGGAAGTCATCACTTTATCCTGCAGGAACCAACCATACGTGACCTCTGTCTGTGTCCTGCTGGTAGCCCCTCAGGTAAGATGACAAGAGCTGCAGGCACCGTTGCTGTTCAGCGCTGGACTGCAGTGTTCTTGCAGTGCTAGCAGCCAGAAATAAAATAGCGACAAGAAGAGCTAGGTTTAGGATAGGTAGCAGGGAAAAAAAAGGAGAATGCTATAGCAGGAAGGTGCGTTTAACTCTTCCTTTCTTCTTCTTTTAGTTCCTAATTTCTCATTAGACTCATCGTTGGGCCGAGCTTCAAAACAGACTGTTTTGTTTCCAGAAGCAAGGTAGGTATGTAACAGTAAGAGGGTTTAGGCTCATAAAATGGGATTCTGGATAACTGAAAGCCAGAGATGACTCTATTGGTCTCTAGAGGAACAAGGTTAGTCCAAATTGTATTTATATCACTTTCCGAAATGGAATTTAGTTTCCTAAATGTATAGCTTGACTCCAATGGGTATGATTTGCAGAGCTACTGTACAGGTGTTATGTAGTTGTGTCTCTATTTCGGTATTTTTCACACAGACACATGCACAGCCTGTACATAGTGTATTGCTGTATTGACTCCAGCTGGATTTCATGTGGCTGTGAATTAGTTTCCAAGAAATTTACTATTAAAACAAAACATTTTATCGTGAGTTAAATTTCAGGGAATGCCTTCCAGATGGCACAGTGCAATTCATGACCCTGTAGGTATTCATTTGACCAGTCAGCTGGGAAGAACTGTGGGCAAGCTATATAATGATTCGAAATAAAGCCTGTCCAACTGCAAAATGCCCTGCATTCTTAGTGGAACTCATACTATTTTTTTTATATCTTATTTTTAAATTCTATAAAAGCAACAGTCTCAAAAATGGGACTGATTAAGTAACTTACATGAATTTTACTTAAAACGTACGTTCCTGCTTATGCTGTATTTTCATTACAGTTGATGTGTGGAGTTTGTGCCAATCTTCCTTACCCAGATTCAGTCCTACCTCAGCAGATCAGGTCCTCTGTGGCACTTATTGGTGCTGTCACAGCTTATGCGGCAACAGCATCTGCAGTGTCTGCCCAATTCATAACTAGAGGAAGGAGACAAATGAAACCTGTTTGAATGAGCTGTGTTTTTCCTAAATATCAACTCAGTGCTCTGCCTCCTGATATTTTTTACAGATATTTTACCCAGAAGAAAAATGTGATAACTTCTGTGAGATCTTCAGGCAAGGGAGCTGAAATAAAGATGTCAGCGTTGCACAAGTATCGTGCCACCGTCTTTAGACTGTTACTTGCTGCTGGTCTTGTTGTTGCTGTCCAGAGTAAGTGAAGGTTAAAACAGAGCAATCCACCAGGAGAAAACTAAGATTCTTTGAATGCAACCTTTTTCCTGAGGTTCATATAATTCCCTTCTCACAATCCTCATTTACTTTTTCTCTTTTCCTTTGCATTTCTGGAATGTTCTAAACTTCTGTGATCAGAATCTCTCCTCCTTGTATTCGGCAGCTCTGGACTTATAGCCACTGAAGTGTCCATTCCTGGACCTTCATAGAAGATCATACCTAAGCTGTAAATGCTTTTCCCTGGGAAAAAATAAAAATATTTCTCTTCCTAGGTGACTGTGAGCCCCCACCACGTTTCCCATCTGCAGAACTGAAAGAAGCTTATCGTCGCATTGCCAATTTTTCTGATGGTTCAGAGGTGGAGTATATCTGTCGTCCAGGTTACACGAAAAATCTCCATGTCAAAAGTATTTTGGTTTGTAAAAATAACAAGTGGAGAGGACCAGACAACATTTGTATACGTGAGTATGTTTGGGATTTACTTCTGATTTTATTCTTTCTTCAGTGATCCTGTCAGCTCATTTGTTTAAACAGTATAAAAGTGATCGTATGGGATGGTGGAAGAGCAGTGGTATAACATGAAACACCAGTTATAGGCCACTAAGTACCCCGAATGATGGCAACTGCTGAAACCTGCTTTGATGCTGGTTGCCTTTGATGACTGACTATACTGAAAAGCATTTTCTTCTGCTCTGACATTTTGTAAAATGCTTTTAGATCTTTCAATAACAGATTCCTCTATTCCTCCACAGAGGAGGAATATTCTCTTCTACATTTTATTTTACTGGTTCTTTGGGAAAATAAAATAAGAACTAATGTCAGTCCTGTTGTCCTCCAGCAAGGTTATGCAGATATCCTCGAGAGCCAGCCAACGGCAGAATCCTTCTGGGAGAAAAATTTGCTCTTGGTTCGACAGCAACCTTCATCTGTGATCCTGGGTAAGCAATGAGCACCCAGAGGCACAAGTTTTTGGGACTTGAAGAAAATTTCTAGTCTTAATTTTCTGTAAAAGCAGAGACTGAAGCACTGACCCTCCTCTTGAGCCCATATGCTGTGCCTGACTTGCAGCATGTTGTCTCCCCGTCTTCCCGTTTGTATTCAAAGGCTTAAAAGGACAGAGTTTTGGCACGCTGCATAGGCCAGTTAAGGATCTTTGTGCTCACTAACACTGCAAGCCAGAAACAAGATAAAATCTTCCCTGGTGGATTTTTTTAAGTCTTCTCCCTTTGGATTAGAGAGACATGCAACAAACAAACAAAAAAAACCTATAACTCTTCAGATATTTTGTTTGGGTCTGATGTCCGGTAAGACGGGGGCACCTGTAATACTAACTCTTTTTACAAGAAGTAAGATAAAAGAATGATACATCTTAGCATAAATGTAAAATGTCTCTAGCTATATTTCAGAATTAAAATACTGCATATCACAGATAGAAATCTTAGATAAAATTGTTTTCCTTAAAACCAAACACTTGTTCATTAAAAACATATAGTTCATCAAAAATTCACTGCATTACTGAAAAACAACGTTCATTAAAGCTTCAATTATACTAATATAGCCAAGATAAAGCTATACTGATGGCAGTGATATAGACAGCATAGAACTGAGTTTGACGTGTAGCTTTTCCCCTCCTATTTCACATAGGCACCGACTGGTTGGAAATTCCAAAATTCAGTGTGTGATTAGAAATGGAGCTGTTACATGGGACAGGGAGGTTCCATTCTGTGAACGTAAGTACAGTTCCTTAATTGAAGTATTGTGCAAATGTTACTGAGGCTGGATAAAGAGATAACCCCGTTATGCTACTGACAGTTTTGGTTGTTCACTGCATGTGTGTTTGTGGGTGCAGGTATGTGTATATAAACCTTTTCCACATCCTTCTGTAGCAAATTTTGCTCTTGAGAGTAGAACAGCTGCATGTAAAATAGACATATCCCCAAACTGCAGCACTGCAGGGGCATCTCTGCTACCTGTGCAACTCTCCTGAGCCTTTAATTCCACGCGGACAATGATTCTGGCACCTGATGTTTCAACCTCCTTTCCTATCAGGTCTGTATGTGATTTAATTCCTTCTCTCTTTCTCCCTTGTTCTTCCCTTTACCGTCCCTCTCTTCTTTAGCAATCCCATGCCCGCCCCCTCCAGATATTGCTAACGGAGAGTATAGTGGAACCATCAGAGGAGAGTTCAGTTACGGCACGACTGTCACTTATCACTGCAACTCTGTCAGGAGAGGGGAGACGCCTTTCTCGCTCATCGGAGATGCCTCTATTCACTGCACGACCATAGATGACCTGAACGGGGTCTGGAGCAAACCTGCCCCCGAGTGCAAAGGTGACTTCTCCCTGGGCAGCACACGCACAATCACACCAAATCTCAGAACAGTTGGGTTGGAAGGGACCTCTGGAGACCATCCAGTCCAACCCCCTGCTCCAGCAGGGTCACCCAGAACACGGGGCACAGGGTGGCATCCAGGCAGCTTTGAAGATCCACAGAGAAGGAGACTCCAAGCTCTCTGGGCAGCCTGTGCCAGGGCTCTGTCACCCTCACAGCAAAGTTGTTCTTCCTCACATGGAGATGGAACTTCCTATATTTCCACTTATACTCATTACCCCTTGTCCTGTCACTGGCCACTGCTAGTGGCAGTGCCACCAGTCATACCTGCTGCCTTTGCTTTGTTCTTTTTATGCTATGCCTTAATAAAATGCACAAAATAAAAACTGCAATATAGAGTAAGGAACAGTTCAAAAATATCATGTTGCTTTGGTACCTTGTGCTGTGCCTTGTCCTCCTTTTTGGTGATCACAGTTTACAGGATTATTTTTAATATTTTAATCTCCCATCTTACGTATAACTGTTGATTTCCTAATTCATGTTTTTCCCTGATCCAGTGGTTCGGTGCGAGCGACCAAATATTGACAATGGAATTGTGTTGAGCAGTTACAGACCGGAGTACACGTACAAAGACACCGTCATGTTTGACTGTAACCTCCGCTACACCATGAATGGCAGCGATACATCAACCTGCACAGAAAATAGCATTTGGGAGCCCCCCGTGCCAATTTGTCAGCGAAGTAAGTGCTGCGGAATGAGTCCTACTCTATTTATTCCAGAAACTTTGCTTCCATTAAATTCCCCCTGATTGGAGGAAGTGTTAGTTTAGGAAAGTAATGGCTCCAAAATCTCATTTACTGCATTTTTTGAGCACTCTTCATTGCACAAAAGTGACTTTTGATCTCATGTGTTCTGGTAGCACTCTGGAGGAAAAAGAGTTTTAGGAATTCAGTCCATATAGACTAAAGCCTTTTCCCAGTCAAGCTGGTGAGGGTTTCTCAGTGGAATTCCAAGAGATAAAATTAATCTTTCTGTATTTAATATTTTAAAATATAAAATGACTAATGAGAACAGAACTTCAAATAGTGTGTACTACAAGTTATTACTTTAACATAATAGTGTAAATTATTTAGTCTAAGATTTCCTTAGGTCCTTAATTTTCTTTTTATTATTCCTAGGTAGCTGTGATGACCCTCCCGATGTCTATAATGCTGTTAAAACACATGTTGTTGGCAATTTATTTCCTGTTAAGACTATAATTACATATGAGTGTAATGTGGGCCATGAGTACAGCCCTGGAGAAAACACATGGAATATTGAATGTCTGCCGGATTTCACATGGACTGAAGTTTCACATTCTTGCGAAAGTAAGTTTATAATCCTTTGGTTTAACCATCCTTGCAATTTGGCAGAACTTTTCTTGCAAATGCTGGGAATAACAAGGCAACTGGATTTATGGTCTACCTGGATCCCTGTATTTCCACATCAGTGAACTCTGGAATGTCTGGAAATGGCCTCTGTCTTAGGAAGCTTCATTCTTTCATGTCAAATGAATCTGCTGTCATCCAGGTATCTTTGCCGTGGTTTCAGACTGCAGCTAATATTTGTTATTCCTCAGGAGTTCGTTGTCCAGCACCAGATGTCAAATATGGAAAGCATACGCATGTATGGAGCTATAAAGAAAATAATTATGAGTATGGAGACCGTGTTCGAATTACATGTAACGATGGCTACACTTTCAAAGATCATGTAGGTGAAGTTGTGCTTGAGTGCACAACGAGTGGTGCGTGGGATTCTCAAGAACCCGAGTGTGTGCCAGGTGGGTAGAGCTGGCATTGACTTAGTAACTGCTTATTTTTGACTGCAAAAGTTTGGTTCATGCTGTGCCATGTAATTGCCCGTTCCTTTTAGCAGAAAAATGCATGCAAAGCTGATTTGGTGTTTGGGAAGTGAGAGGAGTTTTGGTAGCTTGCAGGGTCTTAGAAGATGTCTAAAATCACTGAGAGCTTTACTTACCTTGGATACTACCTTGTCCCATTCCTAGTGTTGCTTGTCGTCTTCTCAGTAATCTCCTGAATCCAGTTGGCCGTGGTCATCTGGGAAAATAATGGGAATTGGCACTGAGTGCCCTTAGTGGTGTGCAACATGAGCAGGGTGAGATGGGCTGCCCACAGAGTGTTCCCTGGAGCGTGTACCTTCAGCAACAATCTCAGGAAGACTCCAGTGTAGGAGCAGAAAATCCTTTAAAGTTACAAGAGAAATGTTGAGACCTGGAATTGCATTCAGACAATATCCACCTTTTTGTCTGGGTTCGGATGCTCTTGATAACCTTGCCTTCTATATAGCAAGTAACTCCACTGGAATTCTTCCAAAATTGATGCAATCCTTTTCTTGTGTTTGTAGAACTTCATTGTCCAGAACCAGTCATCAGCCATGGAAGAGCGACTTATAAGAGCAGAGAGGTCTACACCCCTCGGACCCAAGTGACACTAACGTGCGATTCTGGCTATGTCCTCCTAGGCCAGGCCTCTATTGAGTGCCAGGCTGACAGGAGCTGGGCTCCTCATCTGCCCCTTTGTGAGAAAGGTACGTGAGGAGCAGCAGCAGTGCTGGGAAGCACAGGGCTATTTAAAAGCAGCAGCGAGTAGGCAACCTACCTCCAGCACCTCCTTCTGGGTAAGGGGAAGGGCACTGGCTTATGGGCTTAAACGTATTGTTTATGTATCTTCTCCTGGAGCTGTAACCCAGGTCAGAGCTGTGCAAGAGGTGAAAGCATTAAGCTGATTTAAGAGGCTACGTTGGGTGCTGATTCCACAAGTGGCTGAGCAGGAACTTAATGTGAATTTGCCTATGTTCAAACACAATGTTAATTGTGTGAATTGTACTTCACCGATATCCAGGAACTGACTCTGGTTCTCACCTGAATATGATAATCAATGGTTTTCTTCCCCACTCTGTTCTTCTCCCCTTTTCTTCCCTTCCCCTCCTTCTCCTTCTCCTTTTTTTTTTTGTTTTCTTAGTCTGTGACCCACCTCCAAAAATCAGTCATGGGCAGCACTCGGACTTGAGAACGCAGCACTTCTTCTATGGATCCAAAGTCACGTACCGCTGTGCAGAGGGGTTGTCCCTCATTGGGGAGTCCTCCCTTTACTGCACGTCCATCGACGGGGAGAACCTGACGTGGAGCGGGCCTGCCCCGGAGTGCAAAGGTGACTCTCTTCCCTCATAGGAGATCAGAGGCAAGACTGAGTCTAAGCAGAGCAGCCTTTTTGGCCTTTTTGGGCAGCTGCTGGATAATGATATAGCTCCTGTGTGGAGGTCATTAGCCCCCTCATAATGCGTAAATGCTTCTTCGGAAGCTGGGATTGAGGATCTGAGGGTGGGTTCTGCTGTTTAAATATAAAACTGACCTGGGAAGTGGTGAGGAAAAGTTACCAAGCCCCATCTGGTCCGACGGTCTGCAGTCACCGCTGTCCCCGGAGCAAGACTGGCAACCCAAATGAACCTCTCCTCTCCCCTCAGTGGTTCGCTGCCCGAAGCCGGTGATCGCCCACGGAGGGATGTCCCGGCCATGGCACACGTTCCCCTACGGGGCGGCCGTGCAGTTTTCCTGCGACGAAGGCTACGTGCTGCACGGCAGCAACAGGAGCGAGTGCGGGGGTGACAGTGCCTGGCACCCGCCCCTGCCGACCTGCCAGCCAGGTGGGTCCAAACCTGGGGCTGATGTCCCAGTTGGCTAGAGCAGGTCAAGGGGTGGCTGCTTTTTTGCCTTAACAGTAAGAGAAATTCACAGTGCTTTTTCCTCCTCCTCTTCCTCTTCTAATTATATTATTTTCTCATATATATTTTCCTCTCAGTTCAGTGCCATGTACCAGTGAGAGATGACCTAGTGACGTACGCATACAGGACCCGATATGAAGTGAATGAAACTCTAAACTTCTCCTGCAAAAATGCTGACAGTAAAACAATATTTACAAAAACTACCTGCTCTGCTGATGGCAAATGGGTGCCGTCACCTAAATGCGTAAGTACCAGTCTGTATCTCGCCCCTTTTACTGTCTGGGATGGCACTGGTCCAACTTCTTGAATGTTTTTGCATCATTACGACAGGACTGGCATGATTAAATAGGTTTTCAGTTATAATTATTAACATATAATTAATAATTATGATTAATGGGATTTCTTTTTTAAGGAAACGCCTATTCAGCAAGGTATATGTGAGGAGTTTCTTCGAACTAACCAAATTCTGCCATGTGGAGCTTCTCTGGAAGAAGTGAAAACTGTGCTGGAAATACGGAAGTTGTATCTGGAGATCCAGAAACTGGAGAAGGAGCTAAACCTCTGAGTAAACAGCTAAATATCGCAACTGGTATCGTAACAGGCACATCTCCTTTGATGCATGTTGAATAATCATAGTGGCTGAAGACTTTTAGTGACTTTGTAATTCATACTAATGCATAAGTAGCCAGAAAACAAATAACCAGTCAGTGAAGATGCACATATTTAACTATAATTCCATCTAATCCATTGACATTATGTTCGAGTAACAGTTTCATTGCTGGGAACAAGCATTTAATTGTACTACTATCTGTCACATTAAGAGGAGGTAAAATGAAGAAATTGTCCAAAGTTTCTTCCCAAGCAGGACAGAGCTGTTCCTGGGACTCCTGGCAGTCACATTGCTTCATTTTTGAGTGTATTCACTTGCAGCAAGAGCAGTTGATGGAAATGAAACTGTAAAGAGAGAAGGGGCTAGATTATTTCTTTGCTGTCCAGTAAAGGGGAAGTGTTCTTTTAACCTATGTCTTGTGACCAAACATATTTCAGTGCACAATCATAATAAAAAATGCAATTCCAGTAAGAGCTGTGTCCTGTTTTTAATAACTCAGCCCCATTTGTAGTTAAGAGGGGAGCTGTTTTGATCATCAGTGCCTGATTAGACGTTAACATTCGCCCGAGTTGCTTGGTCCCCTGGAAAAGGGGGGTTCCCATCGCTGCAGTAGCCATGGCCACCTCCGCCGCATCCGGCCAGGGCAGGAGGAACGGCCTGGTCCAGGCTGCTTCTCGTCTAGCCTGTCCCCAGCTTCCTGCAGCTATTTCCCTTTTCCCTGGTGCCTTGTGGTTGGCTTCTCGGCACTGCTGCGCTCACTTTGAGGAGAGACCGTCAGTGCTATCGCAGGCAGGAGCTCCTGGCGCTGTGGAGATGTCTCCCTGGTGGAGCTGGCAGCTCCTGGGAGCGCTGCTGCTGCTGGAGCCAGCCGGGAGTCTTGGTGAGCATCACTCATTTACTCCTTTTCTTTCCTTCTGTGGTTCAGCTTTGCTTATTGCTCAAATATTTAATGATTAGGTTAGTAAAGTTCGCAGAGTTTCCCTATGACTTATATTGTTGCTGAATTCTCTGTCTAGCGTTGCTGTTTTGTGCAGATAATCCAGCCCGGTGGCTGCTGCTAATTGTGCCTCTCTCCCCCTCAGCTCCCTCCCTAGGTACTTGCAAGGAGCCTCCCAAAATTCCCAATGCTTTCCAGAAGTCCTCCGTGGGGGTCTTGATTCCCGCTGGGACCACCGTTGAGTACGACTGCCTCAGAGGCTACGAGCTCGTCCCGGGAATGGCCTCGGGACGGGTCGTTTGCCTGGAGAACTTCACGTGGTCTCCGGTTGAGAACTTCTGCCGCAGTAAGTGTGTTGGCCCCTGATTTGATTAACTTTGTTGGAGCTGAGAATTTGTTCTCTGTGTTCGAGGACGTCCTTGTGGCCTGTGGCACAAGATGAGGGTTGTGGTAAGATGCAGAGAGTCGTTTAGGCAGTTAATAGTTTCTATCATTTAATTAAGGGGGACCCAGTTAACAATTTTAAGTGGTATCAGGAGGAAGGTTGATGCTTAAGCACTGAAGAAGCCTGTCGAAATGTCCAAGAGGGCTCCAAGTTAGCTGCAGTGCATCCTGTGAGCTCGCTTCTGTTCATCAGAAGTAGAGATTTGCTCACTAATAACTGTAGAAAGGGGGGTAAATGGTGGTTTCTGCCTGTAAAATGTCACTTGCTTGAAGAACAGCCCTTTTCAAAATCGCCTCTTGTGCAAAATACTCCCACCACTATCCGTGGCGTGAGGTGAATCTGCTGCCCCCAGCTGTTAGCACTATGTTTTACACTTTTTTTATTATGATTTTTTTTTCAGAAATTCGTTGTCGCAATCCAAACATCACCAACGGAGTGCAGATACCTAAGCCAAGGCCCGGAGAAGACACGTACGAGTACGGAGACACGGTTTCCATTGAGTGCAACCCTGGGTACGGCATCAGAGGAGGGAACATCCGTGCCCTGACGCGGTGCAGGTACGATGGGAGCTGGGACGCTGCCCTGCACGTGTGTGAACCAGGTACGTGCTGAGCAGAGCAGCTGTGGCCTCGTGACTGGCCGTCCTTACTCAAAAGCATAAGGAAATTCCAGGGACAAACTGCCCGTAACTTAGTTTTCTCTCTAACCTGGCAGTTTGTGAGCAGCCCCAGAATATTCCTCATGGGAGACACAACAGCTGGACAGAGAAGAAGTTTTTTATTGGCACATCAGTGATGTACACGTGTGACAGAGGCTACACGGTTGTTGGACAGCCTCTTATTTTTTGTCAAGCTGGAAATGGGGTACCTGCAAACTGGAGTCACGCTCCCCCTGAGTGTGCAGGTGAGTAACTCCACAACCCACTAGAGCAAGTAGTAGTAGGAAAGGGCAGAAATAGTGTTTGATTGTCTGTGTGCAATGGAAACACTGCAGCTTTGAAATCCTGTTGGTGATGGCTTCTCAAGCACACTTATTGATCCCCAATTCCCCTGCCTCTGTTGCTGCATTTGTTAAATTGACTGGTTTTCTCTTACCTGACAGAGGTGCAGGGACAATTAGTCGCCAGATCTGTATTCGTGAGAAGTCTTCTTTTATTTGCTCATTCACAGAGGTTCAGTGTCCAGTCCCATTTATCGAACACGGAAGCCTGAAGTCTGCACAGAACTTCACTTACGGGAGCACAGTCACGGTCGAATGTGATGCTGGCTACATCCCCAGGGGTGCCACCACCATTCAGTGCCAGGACAGTGGCAGATGGCAGCCCAGGCAGCCCACTTGTGTCCTAGGTACCCACAAATCTCTTCTTGCTTTCCTTGCTCCCGTGTAGAATTGCACATCTTATTACATTGTCAATGGTTGCGTGAGAGGGTTGTTGGGGTTTCAGCAAAGGCAGGGCTTGAGGTTCACCCCCATGGGTCTGTGCGTGGCGAATTTCCAGCTGTTTTTGTCCTTTGCTTGGTGCCCAGGTCACTGTCCCTCCCCTCCTGCCGTTGAACACGCAAACCAGAACCCGCAGTTCAACTTGATGGTGGGCAGCACCGTAACCTATTTCTGCAAAACCGGATACACTTTTCTGCCAGGAGTGTCTCCAGAAACTACTTGCCTTAAAAATTTCACCTGGTCCAAAATTCCAAAGCTTTGCCAGAGTGAGTATTCCATTTTCTTTGCTTTGCTAGGAAAGCATTAATTTAATGATGTAGAATAGCACATTAGATGTTTCCAAAATACACACCAATGCTGCTTTGCCGATAAGGACTTCATTTAGCAGTGTTTGCGTTCTCAGTAATAATAATTTTGTTTTTGAAAGGGTAGAGTGACTGAAAAGAAATATCTGAAACTCGTGCTAATTTAGCTGTTCAAACAACGATGCGCTGGTGCATCTAGTAATGTATAATCCCTTCACTCTGATCTCTGGCTAGTCCCAGGGTTCAGACCATTTTGCTTCCCAAGGCAGATACTTGCTGTCATGTAATTACAATCTCACTGTGCCAGCTCTGCTTGGAGATGCCTGGCAGTGTTAATAAACAACCTGCCCCGTTCTCTTGGTTTACAAGTCACCATCGTGGAAAACATTGCTGGTGTGGGTGTCTGCTGTTCTCATGGCATAAACCATCTCAGTTCCTTTTGTGCTGGTGTTCCTCAGAGATTCACTGTCCAAACCCAACTATTAACCACGGCAGACAGACCAGCCCCAGGCAGGCTGTGTATGCCTTTGAGGACACCGTGGAATTCCAGTGTGATCCTGGCTATTTGCTCAAAGGCACTCGGAGGATTCAGTGTTGGTCTGATGGGATGTGGCGACCCCCGGTTCCCTACTGCGACAGGGGTGAGTTGTGAACGGGGTGAGCTTTGACACGCAGAATAATCAGTAATCTTGGCAAAGTGTGGGCCAAACCTACCAAGGGTCAAAGAAGACTTTGGAGAGAATCCTTTGGAGAGTTTTTTTGAGGAAAACCTGCCTCAGTGTCTGGTTTCTCCTGTAACTTCCGTAGATTTCTCAGGGCGCTCCACGGAATGGGAAGATCTTAACCTTTTTTTTTCCTGACTTTTCACTTGTAGTTTGTGACCCACCTCCCAAAATCCCGAGCGGGCAGCTCTCCGACTTCAGAATGCAGCACTACCCCTATGGATCCAAAGTCACGTACCGCTGTGCAGAGGGGTTGTCCCTCGTTGGGGAGTCCTCCCTTTACTGCACGTCCATCGATGGGGACAACCTGACATGGAGCGGGCCTGCCCCGGAGTGCAAAGGTGACTCACTTTCCTCATACAAGGTTGGAGGCAAGCTCGGACCTAGGGGCAAGTCTAGGTCTAAGCAGAGCAGGGGTATTAGTGAGCAGGACTGCCTGGAGGTCTTGCTGTCTCCTGCAGTCGTGACAGCTCTAGATGGGGGGATGACCCCTATGGAAACTGGAGACTCTGGTTCTTGTAGATTGAAAGTGCTGAGGCGGAGTTACCAAGCCCCATCTGGTCTGACTGTCTGCAGTCACTGCTGTCCTTGGAGCAAGGCCGGCAACCCAAATGAACCTCTCCTCTCCCCTCAGTGGTTCGCTGCCCGAAGCCGGTAATCGCGAACGGAGGGATGTCCCGGCCATGGCACACATTCCCCTACGGGGTGGCCGTGCAGTTTTCCTGCGACGAAGGCTACGTGCTGCACGGCAGCAGCAGGAGCGAGTGCGGGGGTGACAGTGCCTGGCACCCGCCCCTGCCGACCTGCCAGCCAGGTGGGTACCAGCACTGACTTGATTTTCCTGACTGATCACATTTCTCGTGCTGATTTGCCTTCTGTTGTGTTTTCCTTTCAGTTCTGTGTCCAAAACCACAAGTGAAAAATGGCAAGTTGGTCGGTACTGGGGATGGTAAACTGTGGTACAGCACAAATACAACCCTTACCTTCGAATGCCTCCACGGCCACCACTTCTCAGGGAATGGGGACATGGCTTTGGCAGACTCCTGGACAGTCACGTGCTTACCTGATGGCACCTGGACACAGCTGCCCAAGTGTGTAAGTATCCTCATCTGGCTGCACTTCTGTAAGAAACCTGCCTGGATTGTAATAACAACAAAAAAAACAAACAGCTTCTGCCTCATTTCAACCACAGGGAACCCAGACTGCATTAGGCAGCTGTACAGCTCCCAGGATAAAAGCTCGGCCTTGGATCTGATGATGTGTGCATCTCTATCCACTCCGGTGCAGTTGTACATGCCCTTTTCCTGCTTTTGTTGTGTTTTCTCTTTTAACAGAAAAAACAGAATGATGCTGCTATATGTGAAGAGGTTGATGACATTAAAACAGCTTTTGAATGTGGCGTGCCTGTAGCGGAACTGAAAATGCTGCTGGAAATACAAAAACTGTTTCTGGAGGTTCAGAAACTAAAGGTAGAACTAGGAAGCTTTCCATGAATGAGTGAGTCCTGTGGCATAAATCACCTTTCCTGTGGATGCAGTTCGTATAATCATATTATCTATCCATGAGAAGGCTCTTAGTGCCTTCATAGTATGCGCTTATGTGGATGTAGCCAGAGAAATATTAACCACTTTATGCCAAATCACTTTTTGTCATGCTAGGTGCTATAGAGCTCGAGCAGAGGGGGTTTCTTTTCTTCCAAATGCCTGGCTTGATTCCCTGCTTAATAAACTTGCTGTTTGACATTATGTTTTAGGAATCATAGTAAGAAATTAAAATGAGCTGCTTTTTCCACTAAACGAGCTGTATCAAGGCAGAAGAAACTGGCCTGAAGAAGAAACTATGTGAGCACGAGCGTTGAGCTGGTGCAGGTTCTGATGCAACCCTGGTGGTTTATCCATGTGCCTCACCCTGCCCTTATCTAGCCCTTCTGAGCAAGATAACTCCTAGCTGAATTCAGCATACCGTAACATGGGTATGTTTTATCTACCCAGAAATAGGAGTGAATTAACTATTTAACTATGTTTTCTACTAATCCATGTAAGGATAATTGCATAAAAGCTGGAAGCTGAAGTGCAGTGAAGGGCACTGCCTGGACAGGTCTTGATGAGCAGATGCCTCGTTGGAGGAGCAGTGGTTATTTCCAGGCCGGTGACAATAAAGAGCACGGTGCAATTGTGAGCATCCCCTGGTTGTGTCGTGTCGGCTGCAGAGGAGGAGGATTTGCAATGTGCCCAAGTGCTTGTTTGGGTTGAGAGGTAACAGCCTCGTTGGTGAGAGCCCCTCTGGGGGATGGTGCAGCTTTCCCTGCGCTGCGGGACCCTCCCGTGCTGTTTGTGGGGCTGTTTTGAGCGGGACGTGTCTCGTGTCCCCTGTGCTGCCCGCAGCGCCGCGCGGTGCCGCCTGCCGCGTGCCGGGGCTGCCGTCAGCGGGGCCGGTGCAGCGCGTTCGTCAGCGAGCAGCTGTGCTCCCTCCCACCCAGCCCTGACGATGACTCAGGCGCTTAGGGGAAGGAACACACCAAGGGTGGCCCCGGTCTGGTTTTATTTAGGTCCTGCCGCGTTCCAGGAGCTCTGGCTGCGCGACCTGCCAGCACGGCCACGTGCCCTGGGACAGCCGGGCTGCAGCCAGGGCTGCTGCTCGCCTGGTTTCCGTAAATCCCTGCTCCTCAGTGCTCTAGGTCCAAATTAAGGGTTGAGTCAATGTCAGGGCCATGTCCCCTCCACGAGGGGGACCAGGGACTCGGGCCAAGGCTGTGGCTGCAGCAGCTCCCCCCTCATCCCGGCGCTGCTGCCGTCCCTGCAGGAGCTCATTGATTCCCTGTGTTCAGGGAGGTTCCCGCTGGCTCCGGAGCTCTGTGGAGTCTGTCCAGCCCCGCGACTCCTCCAGCCTCACGGATGCTCCCGGAGCCAGCAGGGAACAGGCTGCGATGAAGCCGCAGGCACAGGGATGCCCGGGCTGGGGGATGCCGGGGTCCTGCCACCCCGCGCTGCTCCTGGGGCTGCTGGGGCTTCTGCACCTTCCTGCTGCCGGCGGTGAGTGGGGATGTGCAGGATGGAGCCTCCGGGCGCCTTTCCTGCTGTTCCCGGGAATGCGGCCTGTCTGGGGGCTGCTCTGGCGGCTGGGGGGAGGCAGGGAGCGTTGCCAGCACCAAGGAGCTTCTAGAGCCTCTCGTGTCCACAGGCGACTGCGGCCCTCCGCCCGCCGTGCCCCACGCGGAGCCGCTCGGCGCCAGCCCCGGCAGCAGCTTCCCGGTGGGATCCAGGGTCACGTACAGGTGCCTCGAGGGCACCCTGCGGCTGCCCGGGCGCGCGGACACCGCCGAGTGCCTGCCCGGGCCGCGCTGGTCGGAGCTGCCCGAGCTCTGCGGCCGTAAATACCTCCCCTCCCCGCGCGCGGGCCGCGCCGGCGCCTCTCGCTTCGCTCCGAGCTCCTTCCCCGCGCGGTGGCCGCTCCGCACGGGCTCTCCCTGACGCTTCCCTTGGCTGCCATCCCTGGGCTGCGCTGACAGCAGACGGGGCGGGATGGGGCTGGCGGCAGCGGGAGCCCCCGGTTCTCGGTGGGCGCCTGCTCGGGGCGCAGGGCACCGCGTCGCGGTTCCCTTCGAGCACCTCCCGCCGTCGGGGCGGCCGGCGCTGCCAGGGCTGCTCTGTGCCCGCAGGCAGCTGCGGGGCCCCCGCGAGGCTGCGGTTCGCGGCGCTCTCCGAGCAGGACCAGCAGAGGAACTTCTTCCCCGCGGGCACCACGGTGCGCTACGTGTGCCGCGCCGGCTACGCCAACACCTCGGCCAGCGCGCTCACCAGCTCCTGCCTGCCCGAGCTCGCGTGGACCCCCGTGCCCGAGCTGTGCGCCCGTGAGTACCGCTGTCCTGCGCATCCCGCTCGTCCCCGACCCGCTGCCGTGTTCAGAGGCAGCTGTTCCATCCCAGTCGAGTAGTAGATGTGCCAATCCTGGTCATTTTTGTGCCCACTTCAACGGATCTGCTTTGGTTTTCACAGTGGGGAACGCATTCCCGTGTGGATGCATCATGGCATTAGGGGTGCCCAATTTGCAGGGAGTGTTTCTATCGCTGGAGCTAAAGCACCTCCTTGGCGCAGTCTATACGTTATTAAGACGCTGTTCTCCGCGGCTCTGCGCGTGGCTGCGAATACCGACCCGCCGCTCTCCCGCAGGGAAGTCCTGCGGCCGCCCGGGAGCGCTGCCGGGGGGCCGCGTCCTGCCCGGCCCCGACCTGCTCTTCGGCGCCCGGGCCCGCGTGCTCTGTGACGACGGGTGAGTCGGAGCTGGCGCTGCCGGGGGGACCTTCATCTCCCCCGGGATTCCCTTCTCATCCCAGTAGTTTAGTACCCCCAAACACCCCAGGTCTGCGTGAGGGACCGGGATAACGGAGATTTTGCCTAGGAAAAGGTACATGTGTGGGTTCAGGAGTGCTGAAGCACAACCTGCTCGTGTTTGGGTGTTTCCAAGCTAGGAAAGAGGCAGGAAATGCACTTTCCGCCCGTCGGGGATGTGACTCAGGCTTTCTGCCCGCTGTCGCTCAGGGCACGACGCAGCCCACTGCGACTCGGGGAATCTGGGAGCAGCTTTCCTGGCGAGCGGGATCCGTCTGTGCCGACGCTTGGATGCAGCGGCTCCTCTTCCCAGATGCTCCTCGGGGTGCTCCCCGGAGACGGGACAGCGCGTCCAGCCCCTCTGTGCTTTGGAACGGAGATTCAGGGTGGAGGGAGGACGTTACTCACTGCGGTCGCTGCATGGAAACGCTGATTCCTTGGAGCAGGGAATGCAAGGCAGAGCCTGGGGAGAGGCCAGCGCTTTAAACAGATCAAAAATGATTCCAGGCCTGAGCATGGGGAAAGATGTTAGGACAGAAAGCTGCAAATCTGCTTGCTTTAACCAGCCTTTTCTAACTGATCGTACCGGTACCGGGGGAGGACACGCCATTCTCAGCTCTTTTCCTGTGTGATTTTGCCTAGGTACAAGCTGCGCGGGAGGAATTTCATCCAGTGCCGGCTCCGAGGAGCCGACGTCGAATGGAGCGGGTTTCCCACGTGCGAACGTAAGGCTGTTCCACCCTGGGATCCCGGCGTGCCCGCGGCTCCTTGTTTGTTTTCCCTGCTGTTATGGCGATGGGGATATTCAGCAGGTTTCTTGCAGATGCTGCAACAGAGAAACGCCCATTTTGCTGCTGATTCTGTATTTGAGCAACTCAGTTCTGTTCCCACAAAATCATGACTTAAAGGGATGAGATTTCCTGGAATCGTGAACCGTGGCAACCACGGCTTCAGCACTGCAACCTGCCTGCTGATTTTTAATATATCGAGAGTGAGGGGGAGATCTGAGGAGCCCTTCAGAAACCAAAGATTGCTCTAAGCAACAGGCAGTGCTGCTGCCCAGGACGTTTATTCACTCTTAGGAAATCTCTTAACACTGAAACATTTTGCATTTTAGTAAATAAATGTAAAATGCTTTTAGAAATACTCATTCTGTCCTTCTCTCGTGCAGTAATTACCTGCTCGGCACCACCTCAGATTGTCCACGGGAAGCACGACGCTGAAGGGGTAGAAGAATTCCCGTATAACTCAACAGTGACTTACAGCTGCGAGTCCGGCTTCCAGCTCAGCGGAAACGTGTCCATTCGGTGTACGAGCACAGACAGAATAACTGGAGTCTGGAGCGGAGCTGCGCCCCGGTGTGCAGGTTTCTACCGTGGATTTAGTTTATTGCAGGTTTAATGCTCAGGACGTGCAAGCTCAACCTATGGTGCTCGCTCGGTACAAGTGTAGGGCAAGTTGCAGTTTAGAAAATGCACTGATACCAAAGGGAGCGGGGAATAAACTGTCTGTAAAGGGCAATGCAGAGCTCTGGGCATTTAGCTGCTGCTCTTATTCTTTTTTTATCATAGAGAAAAGAGTATCTGCCAAGCTTGGATCAAAAGAAATGGAAAAGAGCCCGACCCGCAAAGGTGAGATGAAATGACTCTGTGTTGAATTAAGCTCCGTGTTCACAGATTTAATTAGCTGCTTTAATATCTCTCTATGAAAATGACATTCCAAGAATTG
Source organism: Crypturellus tataupa (assembly GCA_034781795.1). NCBI lineage: Eukaryota > Metazoa > Chordata > Aves > Tinamiformes > Tinamidae > Crypturellus > Crypturellus tataupa. The sequence continues at coordinate 7,350,912 of JAWLRI010000923.1, read as the reverse complement.
TACGCTAGGAATTTCTCTCTTTTCAGACTCCTATGGCCAAGCACCCAAGAAGGCTTTCAAAAAGGAGATGAAAATCAACCTCTATAAAAAGTCCCTCCAAAATACCCTCTCCTCCTCCTACTCTTCCTCATTCTCCAAGGCACCAGGTCAGTCCTGCCTCATCCCCCAAAACACCTCTGGCGCTGGGGGAATCCTTATGGATCCCGGTGTTATTCCTGTCCCCACATTGCAGCTCTCATTTCTCACCTATTTCTCCCCAGCGCCAGGTAACTGCATCACCTCCACGTTCAGATTTGTTGCACCTTTATACAAAACCCAAAGTTACAACCCAGGAGGCAGCCGAAGGTCTCCGTGTCCCCCAAAGCGCACGAGAATTCCCAGCTTCCTGCCCCAGGCCAATTGCTTTGGAAACCTGAACTGGTCCAAAGTTCCAGCGCTTTGTGCAGGTGAGTGGCTTTTCCTTTCTCCATCAGGATTGTTTTCTAAGGGTTTCCTTGTATAGTTTGTGTTTTTCATTGCTAGGTATCTGGTTCAGAGATCAGGTTCAGCTGTGTCTTAAAAATCTTTATTTTGCACCTTTTTTAATATATTAATTATTTACTCTTGTATTATTTCAGACATGGCTTAGCCTAGTTCTTACCATACTCAAAATCAAGAGATAATTTTATATAGCTGAAATAATTGTATATAGCATTGGATTTTCTGTCCTCAGTGTGGCAATATGAAAAACTAACTCAGTGCTAACCCTGTTCTGTGCTAGCAAAGCCAAGGAGAACCAGAACGTGGTGGAAATGCTGCTACAGCAAATTCCCCATTCGCTGCAAAGGAGGAATGTTCTACCTGTAAAAGGGTGAGTGCGATGGAAATAGTATCCGAGTGGGATATAATCATAAGGAATGAGTACAGCAAAATACTGCAGGATCCAGCCATAGGAGTGGGGACCTGATGGGAAAACATCTCTCTGCTAGGAGGGTTAAACTGAATTTGGCCTTTCTTGAGTCATGTCTCTGGAATCAAGGAAAATAAGCAAAACATTTTATTTATACATGTATATACACACATTTAGGCTTGTACCTAGGTGATTCTTTTATATATATGTAAAATAAACCCCTTTACCTGTTGAATGCAGGGTAACTGGACTGCTTTTTACCCACCGCTCATGTGCTCCCGTTGGAGAGATGTGGATAGGACAGAAATGTCAGTGCAGTGTTATCGGGGTAAGAAAAGGGCTTCAGAGCAGGGTTTTACCAGCTTAAAGGTGATGAAGTTTCACCATGTCAAGCCCTTGTAGTAACAAATGTAGTTAGAAAGGTCCTGGATTGTACAATGTGGAAGGAAAGTGGGGAAACTCCTGTTCTGTGTTTTGGCTAGAAGTTCCCATTTTGCTCCGTTACGTTACTCCAGAATGGGCATTAGTTAGCACCTTGCTCCGTGGGTCTCTGTTCCTTTTAAAAACTCCTTTTTCCTTCCTGGTGCCTTTCCAGAATTCCATGCCTGCCGGCAGCCTGTGGAGCGGCACAGCCTCCTCCCGATCCCGGCTCCGCAACGGGAGAAGGGAGACAATTCCTGAAAAATCCCCTCAGCGTTCAAGGGAGAAAATAGCTTGGATATATCTGAAGCGCAGTGCTAAAATTCCCCTCAAACGGGGTGACTTTCTCCCCCTTTGAAAATTCCGGCAGGGATCTGCGAGCAGGAGCTCCTCAAAGCCCCGGATCATCCCCGTGGGACACGGGGCGGCATCGCGCAGGTTCCCCGGCTGCTTCCAAGCGTTTATTTGCGCTGAGGCTTCTCCCCAGCATCTCCTGCTCTCAGCATCAATACAACGATGACCAAGGAGGCTGCGCGGGGCGATCCCCCTGCCTGGATATATCCTTCTCCTTAAGATGTAGCGCTGGGATAGCCCACAGTGTGCAAAACCCTCCCGGGTGCTCCAGGCTGCAGTGACCCTTGTTAGGGCTCTTCAATTTTGCTTTCAGAGGAGTTGGATCTCTCGTGTACACAAATAACCTGTATTTTTTAAGTTATTACATGTTTTAAAGTTCCATCTGTCTGGAAATGACCTGTGTAAGAGTCATCTCCTGCGATCGCTTCTCCCACCTGGAGTTTTCCCTCCCGACGCTGTGGCACCGACAGCTCCTTGATGAATTCCAGGCCCGGGGAGGTTTCTTGGAACCTCTGGACAATTTCCAGGGGCTCCCCGTGCAGTCGGGCTCACGTTGACCAGGGTTTCGCCTCGTCCCGGGTTTCCTTGCCCGCCGGCTGCCCTGGCAACGAGCACAAACACCCGGTATCCAAGCCGGGCCGGGTCCCTCCCTCGGCGCAGCAGGAATTCCTCGCTGTCATCGCAGACGTATCCGCGATAAACGTCAGCCAACTCCTGCTGCAATCGGGGCTGACTTACCCGTCTTGCTCAACTCCTTTATTTCTCTTGCACAGCTACGTCCTCGTTTCTCGGGAAACCCCAGCGCTCCGCGTGCCCACCCGAATGCCGGAGGATCCCTGCTTTTCAGGAGCCCTTCAGCCAAATCCTCCTTCTGCACCAGCCCCGGCTGCTGGTTCCTTGCAGTTTGGGTTTGTTTGGGCTCCGGGGCCAGCGCTGGGGCGGGCTCCGTGTCCGCGGTGCCGGTGCAGGGTCTGTCATCGCTGCCCCAAACGCTGCTCCGGGCTGTTAGAGCTGCAGCGTGGACTAATTGCTGTGCGTTTAGGTGACGGTGTGGGTTTTTCTTTAGTTTGAGCAATAACGAGCGGTTGCGACGCGAGGGGCAGCTCTCAGCCCCGTTGTCAGGGCGGCCCCAGCGGCTCCGTGTGCGGGTTCGGGCTCCAGCGCAGAGGAGGCTGCAGCCCCGCTGGCTGCTCGGCCCGATCCCCTTGGCCCGAGGGTGTCGGAGCCAGATAAACACGCGGCCCCCGCGCCCTTATCGAGGGCTCCGTACCCAGCTCCGGCTGCAGGAACGGGGCCCGTGGAAACGCTCCGGGGAGAATCCTTTGCCAAAAGTTGCTTCCGTGGTTTGTTATCTCCTGCTCTGCTCCGTAACGGTAAAATCCCTCTGCACTTGGTGTTATTTTTCCTATAGCAACTTCCTCGCTGGCCCCAGTCTCACTGAAGGTGCCAAGCGAGCCACAAAACTGCCTCCTCCCAGGGCTGAAAAGGGACCTGAAACGCAGGATCTTGCGCTGCTCCCCCAGCCGTAAATGCTTTTTGACACATACTTAGGCAATATTAAAAAGCAATATCCAGTAAAAAGGCAAGAAATAAAAAGAATAAACCAGCAAACGCACTCGTTTCCTGGGCAGCTGAAGGGAAGAGCAGGAGGTTGTGGCAGGGTCCGGCCCTCCCTGTCCCAGCTGGAACGGGGAGTTTCCCGGGGTGTCCCGGGGGCCGCTGCTCTCCCGCCGGCTCCTCTCCTCCTCCCGCTCCCTTTTCCCTTCCCTCTTTTCCTGTTTGCGCCGCGACAGCTCTGGCACCGGCCGCGTCGTGACGGGCAGGCGCGGGGCCAGGTGCACGATGTCCCCGTGCAGCAGCTGTGACCTCGTTGTCGCTGCCGGCCGCGGGCGGGCGCTTTGTGGGATCCCCCCCCCCGGCTCCGGGGCTCGGCCGGGCCGCGCTCCGTCCCGCGCGCGACGAGGCAAAAAGCGCGGGGGCGCCGCAGGTTCTACCGAGATTTGAACTCGGATCGCTGGATTCAAAGTCCAGAGTGCTAACCATTACACCATAGAACCGCGCGGTGGCAGCCCGCCGCCCGCCGCCGCGCCACGAGCCCGTCAAGCGCCGCTTTAGTTGCAAAAACCCCAATATTCTTCTCTCTTTTCAATTCTAAATTACTGTTCAGAGATTAGTGCGACCCAAGCATTCCTCTTTCCTCCATCCTTCATTCATAGTGCAATATTCGTCTTCTGTTTGGTAGAATGATTGCTAAAATAGCCCTTTGCCAGAAAGGGGCAAGGTCAGACAGAAAAACAAACCCCAAAAACACTATCAAAGAAAAAAAAAGTGAAAACTCACTCTTTTCCCACACATCAAACTAATCCTCACACAACCCAGCCCTGTGCAAATTGCTTTGCGCTTTGCTAGTGCATCCCCAGTGGTGTTTGCACACAGCTTTTCATAGCGTGGATATAAGGAAAAAACATCAATTTCCACATACTACAGTCTGTTTTTGTTTTGTTTTTTTTTTTGGGGGGGGGGGGGTTGTCAAAAA
>JAWLRI010000923.1:7315531-7346613 GCA_034781795.1 Crypturellus tataupa | reverse complement strand
AGACTCGGACGATTTGAAGAAAAACAGCAGCCGGCTACCTTGAGACTCAGAGAAAACAGCAGCCGAGCGGATCCACCACCGCAGCGAGAAAGTAAGAGTGATTTCTGAGCACAGTGCGACAAGCAGTCTTGAGTCTCAGTCTAAGCGCGCAACAAGTGGCGCCCGAACAGGCACCACAAGAAAACTCAGAGAGAAGCGTGCAACATCCCTCATTTTAACTTTGTTTTCATTTTTGGCTGTTTACTTGTTCAGCCTACACCCTGGAATTGGTAGCGCTCTTTGGATTATAAATATTGCAAATTGTATATAACACTCCCAAAGTCTTCCCAGGCTTTTATAGGTAGAACATGCTGTTACTTGAGGCTCTTCACTATATTTTGCTTTAAAGTGGAAACCAGAATTTATGTAAGATTATTCAGCCTCATTGTAGGTGAATATCAACTCAGATTTTTTGTTAAATCACCGAGCAAAAAAACAGTAAGTTTTATCCACATGCTGGTGACTGTTGGTTTACTACCCTTTCTATCTATCACAGTCTAATACAGTACAGTTTAAGTAGACAAAATTAGAATAGAAAAACTTGGCATTGGACCTTTTTTTTAAACATTTTCATTACCAATGTACATAAAACTAAATATGAAATATCTGTGCAATAGAGCAAAAATACCTCTTAGTGTGACAAAGTTGCTTTGTCATTAAGCAGAAAGCCAGAATTTATTATAGCTTCTTTTCTTTTTTTCTTACAGCTTTAAAAGAAAGGTCCTTACCCGCTTGAAATTTCTGTGCATATTCTATACTTGTTAACAGAGTTTCATGTAGACAGTTTATCTTCAAAGACCTTAATTTTGATGGAGAAAAATAACTTATCAAGATGAATTGAAGTCTAAAATATTTTACAACAGACCTTTTTAAGGGTTTCCTTCCCTATCTACATTATAGCAGCTTTTTTACTTCTCTCTAAATAGTAGCTCTAAGATAAATACATACCCTGCAACAATTATCCATCTCTTTCTATGTCAGTCACCAAATAAATTAAATAAAAAAGTCTGTCTTACATGACTGACTTAATAAACTATGCAAATTTGAAATATTTGTCCTTTATGATCAGAATTTTTCAAAACAACCTCACAGCATTAGGCAAAATATTTCTATTGAAATTCAGCAGCAATGAATGTCTGTCTGTCTTGAATAATATTGCCTTGATTTGCTATGGCCGGCAATGAGGAAGCAGTTACTGTGAATCTGAATTAGCTGCTAATTTATCACCAGTTGAGTCTCTTTAGGATATTTCTGCTTAATGTTTCAGTAGTTTCTTCTTGATGAAGAGGGAATGATTGCTTTGTACTTTTCTTTTACCATTCACTGCTCTTATGCATTGCTCCTCCTGCATGCAGGTCTCCTTAAATAAAGTTCAATTTTTTTAATTTCACTGATTTTTTTGATCTATTTTAGTCATGAGTTGGTAATAATACATACAGAAAGCTAGTGGTAGGAGTATCCTATCTTATACTGTTTCTAGCTTCTCTTTGCCTTTCTGAAGCTTAAATCAGCTTTAACATGAATAATCATAAACATGAATAGGCAGTTCTGAGCCCTGTTAGTATCTACCTTATGGGTGACCTATGGCATAGTCTGACAGAGAAAAATGCTTCAAAAATAGTCACTGCTGGAAAGGAAATGATTTGTAATGTGAAGGTCAGCATGGAGAATTCTTTATAATTTTTATTTTAAGTACATTTAGTGCTTGTGGTTATCTCCTCATTCTCTCTTTGGGTCCAAAAAGGTGTTCTTCTAAAGTTCCAAATATGTAGACAGAGGTTCATATTTAAAAATCTAGAAAAAAAAATCATATCTACTTAATGTTACCATTTGCATAAGCACAATAAATGATTTTTGAGGGGAATAAAATAATTTTTTTAAATAAAGATAGGCGAGGAAATTATGTGCTGCTGAACTCACGCTCTCATGTTCTCACTTAAAAGTTATGATGAGAATATTCTTTAACACTGTTTCAGTCATGCGGAGCTAAAAAAATAAGTAAGAAAGATTGAAGGCAGTCCAGACCCCTTGTTGGTTCCAGAAGTGCAATATGGTGCCCACTTTCCCAAACCGCGTCGCCTTGCGGCTTGCTGCTGCCCATCTTCCTGCTCTCTTGTGTTTCATTAGTGAAAAGAACATGTGAAAGTGCATCCCACTCTCATGGCTGCTCAGGATACTTTGGAAAATCACAGCTACTCTCCCTTTCTTATCTTCCCCCACATTGTCCTCTTATAGCTAGTTAGGTAGCTCAGGAGTAGGATGCTACCTGCGCAGCTTGTATTATGTTTAAGTGAAGGATCAGTTTACATGTTATCATGATCAAACAAATCAACTTTTCTTTTGCTATCAACGTAAAACACTTGCTAGACCAAGAGGAGGAAAAGCTATAAATACAAGCAAAATTATGTAGGCAAAATTATGGTGACATTTCTATTTTTAGATTCCATTTTCTGCCAATAATTTAAATTCTATGCAGAATGTAGAGTTCATGCCCCTTTATTAACTTTATTAACTATTCTACATGCATCAGAAACAGTTTGCTTTCCTCCTAAGCACAGCTCCTTGCCATAGACAAGTTTGGAACAAACTTTGATAGTTAGAGTTATATTTTTAAATTAGTTGTTAACATTAAGTTGTTTTACAAGCAATTAACTTTAGTTAATTGACAATTGATTGAGCCATGAAAAAACTTTACCAGTCAAAATCTAAGATAACTAGCACATCTCATGTTCTATATGTTTTATACTATTGACAAAAATGACACCTTGCCATTTTTCTAGCTCATTTTTAATGCCAAATATTTGCTGTTGTGTTCCCTGACATTTGTGTACACTTTATTTTCAGTTGCAGAAATCCATTTCAAATTCCAACAGAGGAGAGAGGTTCTTCATCAATTTATTGGGTGTTACCGTAAACATTTAAAGGTGAAGAATGTGTGTATCCTAAGAGATTTTTTTGAGTAATGGAAAATGCTCAACTGTTTTAACAGGAGAGAAAGAAAAAAAAAAGTTCCAAAAAATAGCTATATGAAAAGAATATGATCATTTTACATTGGTCTTCAATTTTCTTCAGGCCCCCAAAGGTTAATGTCCTGTACATTAGGCATGTTATAATTGAACTGTTGAGAAACAAATTAAAATGTTAATGAACTCTTTTCCCTTTGGAAGTAAACTTAGGTTTCTTATTACCAACACTGCCAGCATCCTCAATCTTATTGTCTAATCGACAGTTAATGGCTCTCTCTTGGTGTCTCTAATTTTCCATAATTAATGTGCATGTAAAATGAACCTTGTAAGTATCTTCTGTTCATATACCACATGCTGAATAATGTAAGCAAACTATTATAGGTTGTTTATGTTTGCCCCTTGCAGTCTCTTGATTTTACTTTGCATTAGCACAGAGCTGTGAGGGAGGAAAGCAGTCGGCAGTTGCCAAAACACTTTCACCTCAGAAACAATGAAAAACTACTAAAGAGCAAAGAGATAGACTGTTTTTGTTGCTGCTGTTGGTTTTTTCCTTTATCAAAGCATTCTAGTCAATAATATTGTGCAGAATTTTTATTTGGTAACTGATGTATTTGACTGTTTAACACAAATACTCCTCTAAGCTTAACATCTAAATGTTCTGTAAATGGCCTCCATGGCTACTTGTCTTATAAAAAAGATTTGATGATAGAGTGAAGGACAGGATATAAGATTAAAAATCATGAAAAAATTGTATGGCTTGGAGAAGTTATACTGAGGACATTTTGCTAGAGAAAACACATTGTTTTCAATTTTAAAGTTGGGCTTCATTTCTGAGCATTGAAACATCAAGTCACTAACCAAAAATTTGTTGTGCATTTGTTAATAGAAATTCTCTTTTTAGAAATTTTTTTAACTGATTTTACTTTGCAGTACAGAATGCTGTCTTAAAATTACCATATTTGAGAACTGTGATTAAAGTCTTTTTTATGTTTTTTTTTTTTTTATTTTTTCAGGGGAGGAAACTCCCCTGTGAAGCAGGTCAGGGTAACTTAGCCTTTACTCACAGAAAACAGATGCCACAAGAGTGCCTTTTAGCAGTTGCCTTTTTAATAAGCTCTTTTTCAGCTCCTGCTTTTAAAATACAGACTGCTTCATGGAAATCAGATACACTCTTCATTTTTTCTCATTGGGGTTGCAAAGAGCTCACTCATCAGGATTCTGTAACAGTTCCCTTTTCAATCTCTTCATTTATCACCTGCCACTGTAAATTACATAAAGATGGAATCTGCAATCTGGCAGCTAGGATGCCCTATTTTGCTATATTTTTTTTACTCTGAAATAATATTTTTTAAAGAGAAGAAAAATGCATAGAAATAAATAAGGAAGAAAACTGGAGGAAAATTTGTGCAACCCTCAGTAGATCAGAGCTGCCTGTAATTAAAAGAAGTGCCTCTCAGTGGCTAAATATGCTGTAAGGTTGAGGAATCTGGTCGCCTACAAGCTAGTGAATGGTGGTTTCCATGTAAAGCCAAGCTGTCCCTCTCCTCGGGCCCAGTTCCCCTTTTCTTCACGCTCCTCTTCCGCGGTTGCTCAGCTAGGGCAGGATGTTGCCCATCTGCTCCAGCACTTCCAGCTCAGCTGCAGGAGAGCAGTGGGACAGCCCCAGGCTGCTCAGTCCGGGGAGCTGAATAATGAGACATGGCAGGGAACAAATACCAAGAAAATGTGATAAAGTAGAAACAGTGATAGAAGTTTGGGTTATGAGGGCCTTCACTGTGTCTTTTCATTGTACAGAGTTTCTCTTGAGTCAGATATAACTCATGTTTGTAGTTGCATGGGATTTTTGGCTGACCAGTGAGACACAGCAGTGTTTAAAAAAATGTTAACAAACCATCTTCTTCCTAGGCATACAAGGAATAAATAATTTCAACAGCAAAAACTCTTTGTATCTTAAATTACTTTATGGTAGGATCCCATTACAAAATTCCTAGATAAGCTTCCTTTTCCTTATCTCAGCAACCTAACTTAAAATCCTGGTGATATTGTATTTTAAAGCTGGAAAGCTGTTGCCTTTTCTTACTGTACTATACTTGCCCTAGGGCACATTCATTGCTTCTGGTGGCTGTGCTAATATGAGTGAGGTCTGAATGTGGGACCCCCTAGCTAAAAAGCAATACTGCAGGTTAAAAATAGGAGCTTGGTCTTTGGAAGACATTTGGAGGAAGGACGAGACTGATACATGCGGCTATAGCTGCTTGTTTGATTAATATTTTCTGCTTTGTCTTCAAATTCTTAACTTTAAAGTAAGGTTTATATAAAATTAGGAAAGACTGTTTCCACGCTGCCAAGAATAAATTTTGATTTGAATGTGCGGTGATATTTTAGTTTTCTCATCTGTAGTACAGAGGTAGCATTCAGACTAAGTGAGGTTCCTGTCAGAAATAACTTCATGCTTTCAGACATTTCCTTTCCTTTTACACCAAATGTCCCAGCTTTAACTTTAACTAACAGGGATTTTATAGGCTTGTGGCATAGGCAATCTGCTCCTCTGAGACACAGAAGGATTTGGCTCCCAGATTTATGTCTGCTGTAACATAAAGAAGAATAAATGCAGGTATATGGCGGTCACCTGCTGCTAATTTGAACAGTGTGGACTTTATTCATTTCCTACATCTAATCTGGATGCTAAATGGAGATTTAATCTGTGTTTTTCTTTAATATGCACCACCATTACAGGTAAATATTTCCCTCAGAATTTCATTTTCAGGAAAAAGGTTAAAGAAAGAGATGATTCTCTAAAATTTTGGATTTATGAGGACTCCAGAGGAAAGTCATCTCTTGAAAAAATATGTAATATTATCATCCTTCCCCTCCCCTCTGATTTCTGCCAAAAAGGTAAGTATGTAAGTATAAAAATAGTGTAATACTCTCTAATATTATAAATTGACAAGACATTCTTAAAATATTTTATAAATATGCTTACCTTGTTCCCCATACTAGCACCACATTGCTAGTACTTTATCTCATTGTTCTATATATATATCTTCATGAATTTTTCTTTAAGTGTGGAAAAGATCTTCAAGCTTCTAGAAAGGGTGTTGCATAATATATTAAGTCAGGTAATTACAGTGCAACTGCTTGCAGATTTCCAGGTACAGGTGTTGTAATGTGCATTCAGGATATGATCATATTTAATATATCACAGGCATAAAATTTGTATTTGCTGAGCCTTATATGCAATGAGGTTTTCATCTAATTTTCGTTTATAAGTGACGAGCCAAGGTGAGCTGGTGATGTCTTAGCATGATTAGATACTGACAAGGGGGACTCATCAACCCTGATCTCAGCCCTAGAGAAAAGAGCATCCTGGATAATTTCATGCTCAAAGCATATCATTATACTATGTACAGTCTCTCAACACACTTCCATGATAGTATTTTTCCCAATATAAATTACAAATTGGGACTTTTTTTTTTTTTTTTTTTGCAAAAGGATAGTTTTGTGTTATTAACGGCACATGGGAAAGAGAGAAAAAACAGCTATTGACAAGCAAAGATAAATGTCCCACCATATGGATCCTAGCACTTTAATTACATTGTTCTCTTTCCTTTTATAGCAACTTTTAGGGATAATAATTTTTCAGCTAATTAAAGACCAGCTGCTACGAGCAAGCTCAGCACCCAATTAAGCAATCCGAACCGGTAAGCAGTCTCTTACTGCCCACGGCCAGTTGCAGCACCTCCTGGCCTGGGAGCCCACGTGTCAGTGCTGCTCTTAGGTGAGAGGTCTCACTGCACTGCCCGGCTCTGCTGGATGCTCTGCTTTGAGAACAGCTAACATCGTGTTTGCTTCTGTGATAACTTGTGGGTTTCTACATTTTTTAAGTTTACTGACAATTAAAAGGCTGTTTTAGAAAAAATTTTGCTGGACAGGAAAGCACAGATATTTTTCCTGAATGCAAAGAGCAGTTTGCCTACAGCAACTTTCTGCTACTTAATGATCTTTAGAGAAATGAAGTTATTACTTCAGTTAGAATATTTTTTTCCATGATATTTTAAGGGTACGGGTCCCTATGAATGCAGTTCATTTTTATTCTGATTGTGTCATAATGTAAATAAATAATCCATTATATATTTGATTTCTTGGACTTGTTTATAGAAAGTAATCACAGGAGAACTTTTTAGGACAAGCAGCCACATTAGAGCTTTATACGTGAGCAGAGTAAAACAAAATCTGTATAACTTATTCTGACTGTTTCTGTTCACCAAAAATGCTAAAACACATAGTTAGGAATTCACTGGCAGTGACAGTGGGGAGAGTGGGGAGGAAATCTGCAAGTGGCAGAATCACTTTGGCCAAATCCAGCAAAAGCTGAGTGTAGCTTCAGGGCCTAATCACAGAGTTTGGTAAATTCATCTTGAATTTACCATGATGAAAATTTTACTGAAAGAAACAGTTTGAATGATTTGTTTATGTTGTTGCAAACCACTTGCTAGAATTGTTGTCATAATAGTTATAACTTTCTTTTTAACATACAGTTCAAAAAGACAAAAATAGTGGTTTTTTAAAAAAAAAAGCCCAAAAGTGAAGTATTCTTTTCCACAGATCTCATGTTCACCTAATCAATACTTAGAAAAAGGCTGTCATTTGCCAGAGTTCGGAGAAGAGTAAAGATGATTTAAGAGCATGAAGTAGTCATTGAGAAGATTTGGGCTAGCTAGATTAAAAAGGGACTGAAGGAGAGTATTTTATTAGTGTATTATATTGATATATATTTTATTTTTATTTGTTTTATTGGTGAGAAATAAGAGTTTTGCCAGCAGAGTGGCAGTTCCCAATGTCAGACAGAACTCTCCATACACAAGAGCTACTCTAGCCTCTGCACTGTGCCTGACTTTATAGGCTTGTAAGCACAGGAGAAGAAAGGTAAGCTTCGTTCTTGAAGAATAAGCAGTATGCCTTTCGGGGCATATGCAATACAGAAGGCTTTTAACTGGTTAAAATATAAGGTTGTACCCAATTCTTTAGAACATAAGAACAAAAGGAATAACTCAGGCTGTGGTTTTAGACTGATTAGATGCTTTTATGAACCTTGAAAAAATGCATTTATTTTTCAAAAGAGAGGAACGAGTTAGTTCAGAGAAATGTATAGATAATATTATTTGCTTTTACTGGAAATGGCAGGATTGAGAAATGCCACCAAAACCTCAAGGGAAATGATCAAAATCACAATCACGAGTGTGAGATCAGACAAGTTTCCTAGGTTCAGCCATTTGGCTAAATGTCCTTGATACCTATGATTCAGCCTTCACACCCAAATTCTCCCCAGTTTCCTCAAGGGGAATCAAGAAGCTCCACTGTGATTATTTTCTCCCTGTTCCAGACAGATGTAAATGTTTAATTTGGCATTACTCTGCCAAATTCGCTTTGGAGGCATAGTTTTACTTCTGTGTTTGAACGGCTTCCATAGATTGGGGTAGCAGAGAGGGTGATGTTATGGATGAGGTGTACCCCAAACATTACATTAGTTTCTGGGCGTGCTATGAAAAAAGATGCTTGTAGTTAGAAGCAGGTTTCTGATGGTCCGGCTCAGATTAAAACTGAAATCCAGGTGTCCTTGTCAGAGGTAGAGTTAGTCTTGTGGCTTCTCAAGGCCTTTGGACAATATACTATTCTGAATTTCTTTTGTAAATGATATTCTAACCCAAATAGAAGTATTTTGTGCTTCTGACCACTGTATATTCTATACAGATATTTGTCAAAGTTAAGTAGCTTTGCCATTTTCTTTTTTTCTTTTTTTTTTCCTAAGAATTGATGTGTTTATCCTACTTTATGGATAGACTGTCAGTAACATTTGATTTTTGCCTTTTCTCTTCCATCTTTTAATCAAGCCAAATGAAAATAACACTGTAAAATTGTGTCCAAAATGTGTTCATTCACTTACTCATTCACTTTGAGTAGGTGGTAAAGAAGATATAAAAACACAAGATATTGCAATACATCATTGCATTATTTAATTGCAGAAAAAATATATCTTCTCTTATCCTTGTCTATTCCAAAATAACCACCTAAGATTGAAAAGTCATATTTGTTTGATTTAATTCCTTTTGATATGTGAATACCTCTAACATGGGCCTATAGGACTGCAAGGTACCCCCTGCATCATGGATTCCAGTTTCCTAAAATCCCTCCTGCAGAAAAATCTGTCATCTGTTTCTCATGTGTCACACCAGGGACTGCACACTGGCCAAGCTATATAGTAAACCAAAAGTATTGCTATTTAACTAAAAGCAGATATTGGGAAAAATGGGAATAGGGGTAAGAAAATTGAAGATATCAACACTTGATCATATGCCAATGAGTGTATAACATACCTTCCATGACTGTGGGAGGTGAAATATACACTGCCCAGCAAAGATTAAAAAAGTCCTCCTCTCTGACACAGAGAACTCCTTCCAGACTCAAATTGTGCAAATGATCAAGAAATTTCAGAGGTGACCTTAAGATCTTAAAACCACCTGTAGCATCATGCACATTGACCTGTCATTTATCTGCAGCCAGCCTGTAGCGTTTCATAACAGCACGTGTCCTCTCACTGTTTCTTCATGAAGGACAGCATAAAGGGAGCAGAATCCTACCTCAGATATAGGCAGGTATCTTTTAATATTATTCAGAAAAAGAGATTAATCTTCATGTTGCAAAAAGACATAAGCCAACATAACTGACTGATTTCAGCTTTCCCCCCATCCTTCCAAAAATGCACGTCCAGGGATTTACCTTTCTGGGCAGGTTAGTGGAAACAGAGATTAGTGGTCAAAACTAGGAGTATAGTTTGATAAGATTTGATTTTGTTTTCCTAGATCTGACAGAAATCATTAAATGAATTATAGAAGCTCTATTCCATTTGTGGAGCAGCAAAAAATACAGGACAGAGTCCAGAGATTTGCCTAATTTCTTATTCAGTGACGCCCTTATGCGGGTCCTTATGCCACTTTAAACATAATTTCTAATGTTTTTAATTTCCTGTGGCTAGAAGCAGAAGCAAGGCCTTTTGAAGAAGCTCCAGTTTTGTTTGGAGCCCCAGACATTTGTTAGGTTTTGGTCAACATTATTAGTACTTGCTTGCTTTCTCGAGACAGATCTTGGTCAATAGAAAAGTGCATTGATTTGTTCTTGTGCCCGAAGAGGACAGGGCTAGCCAGGCTGCAGCAGCCAAGAACAGCTTGGGTCAGATCCTGGAAATGTGCTATTAGTGTTCAGGCATTTTTGGAGGTAAGAGAATCTAAGGTTGACTTCTGACTCTTGGAGAGGATATTTCAAAGTACTGTTATGGAACGCCTAATAGTCGCTTCTTGACTTAATGAACACTTTACTAGGAAACGCCTTCTTAGAAACTCTCCTCAAAGGACATGCAGAGAAATCTCTTAACCTAAACTGCAATTTGGATATAGCAATAAAACCAAAGAATTCGCCTTTTGTTTTTACCAAAACTGTATGTACAAAATGTGGAACTCTGTTCCTTTGCTGCAGGACTACTGCTGTTTTGCCCAAGACTTCTCATATTTTTGACATTGTAGATGAGGTTTTCAAAAATAGCTTGGCTGGTATGATTTTCCTTCTTAGTGTATTTCATTAGGGAGAAAGTGAGGATTCAATACTTTAATAGGGCATATTTCACAGTGAGAATAACCTGCAAATTACTTAAAGTAGTAGAAGGAAGGATTTAAAAGGAAGTTATAACTTAAAAGACACTTTATCAGCAATTTTACAGGGTTATTTTTGAGTATTTTTATTGCCTTTATAATGCCCTTTTTTTGGGGGGAGGAGGGGCGAGTTATTATTTTTCCACGGGAGAAAAGTATATCTGATTTTCTTATAATCACAGTGGCTGCTCTATTCCTTTTTGATTTTCTAATAGCAAAATGTAAAGCTTCCTTTTCAGTCCCAGGGAAGGTTTTGTATTTCACTTTTCCTAACAAAAAATCCTCTAAAGAATGCCAAATCATTAGAAAATCAAAATAAAAAAGCATGATTTATAAAGAAAACTACTCTCATTTTGCAAATTATATCTATTCTAGAGAAATTCAAGGGTAAGAACTTTTATGTTAAGACTTAGTGGAAGGTCAACATTTGCATTTTAATAGGAGTGTTTTAGCAAGTACTTTTTTATTATGAGAGCATAAACTCTGTACATTTCGATATAAAGACAGAATGAAGGTATAAAAAGGAGCAGTGGATTTCTGGAATTTGTAAAGGTATAATACATTCATATTTCTTCCTTGATATATGACTAGCACTAAAAGTTCATATCTAATATAAAGCAAACAAAACACCCAAACAAATTACTAAAGTGAAAAAGAATTCCTGTGCTTTGATGTATATTGCTCAGAAGAAATGATCTCTTTTTACTAGTTGCTCTTTTAACACAAGTGACAAGCATTTAATACATCTGCTCAGCTGACAAGAGAGCTTCATCACTGTGGTGATAAATAAAGAAGAAGAATTGGGTTAATTTATTTATAAATAGATTTACATTTTGCTTCTCCTGAGTCAGCTCCAGAAGACTGATGAGTTCAAAAAAAAAAATCCTTCTGAGGAATCATTAACCACCATTATAGAAAGAGGTAAAAGGATTTCCACTCCCTGTAATATGTATCATATCTCTGGCAGGTAAACCCAAAGAAAGTTCCTCCTGTTATTAACTGAATGCACAACAGAAAATGGAGTTTGTAAGATGTATGGCCTTATTCCTTTGCTGGAGCACAGGGACCCTTTCTATACTGTAGAGCACAAAACCTTCACAAATATTTCTGATATGCTTTGGCACATTTAATTGTAGAAAAGTTGATGTTGTGATCACTGTAATATTCCTCAAGCTTTTGTATTTTTTTTAGTAATTTTGAAGGGTTTAATTTATTTATTTTTTTAAAGTATGCTAAGCAGTGACAATATTCTAATGTTTGTCCAGCCACTGCTTTTTATTTAATTTGCCTCGACTATTTCGTAGTTTGGATTTTATCTAGTGCCACGGTTCAGTAAAACTCACTGGTATGCAAGCTTAATGGTAACCTAGATAGCTGATGGATCATTTCCTGAATGTGCAGGTAACTTTAAAGGACCAACACGGCAGCAAAAACAAAACAACAACAATAACAACAAATCAGCCTTAAGAAATGATACATTAAAAAAGAGGAATTAGCTGCAGCAGTATAAATATGAACTGACATTGTCAACAGCATATTTTTGTCTGATAGAGGCATTTGAACCTGTGACTGCAGCCCTGCGCAGACGGGAACACAGACCTCTAGAGGTCTCTCGAGTTATTCAGAGTTACGGCCTTTTTACTTTCCACTAAAAGGCTATTTTTCTCTTACAGTGTTTTTCTGGGCTTCTTTTCCCCTACCCCCTCCTCTCTTTCTCTTTCTCTCTCTCTCTCTCTCTCTTTTTTTTTTTTTTCCCTTCTTTTTCCACCTTTTTCCCTCTTTTGCAAAAACTTCCCTGCATGTTCATGCACTTCTCATTGAAATCTCCTCTGCTCATTCTTCCTTTCCTTTCCAATTCCTTTAGAAGTTTTCTCATATAACTAAAAAAAAAATGTCTGCCCTCAAATCAGAGCCCAAGACCTCTCGCCAAGGTAAGATGTGGGATCTAGAGCCTGGCTGGGCTCCATCCAGTAGCTCCTGGCTCTCTGGAGCCGCCAGGCTTGGGAAAGGCTGCCTTTCTGGCATCCTCCTCAGATGCTCAGCACCTCCTGCTCTTTGCTGGCTGTTTTCATTCCCTATCTTCGCTTCCCTGCAGACTTGCTAGGCAGAGGACTGCAAAGCACCTGCAGATTGTGCATTTCCCAGGGGTGGCACAAGGAGGTAAGTGCTGGTGACCTGCTACAAACTAAAACTGGTTTTTCTTTTTCTATAATGCCACTTTGCCCGTGTGTAATCAGCAATGCGGGAAGCACAAAGGGAGATGATAACATCCTATCAAGAAAAAACCTTTCAAAGTAGCTAAAGCAGGAGTGCAGCTCACTGAGGTGCTCCTGGCGGTTTTCAGAGATGAAAGGCAAGTGATGGCTGAAGCTGGTCCTACCGGATAAAATCCTGCTCCCACGAAGCCCACTGAAGATTATGTGTTGACCTAACCCAGGGCCAGATCTTAGCTTCCATTTGAAAGGTGAAAAGTCAAAGGTTGTTTCAGCCTCATTGGTGTCCTCAGCAAGCGTGAGGTACGGTACCTTACTCGGCTGGAGTAAGCAGCAAAGAGAAATCAAGTCTGAAAAGAGTACTTGGTAATAGAAATAACATGTGTCCTAACACAGCAACATGATGGTATAATTTAAATGAACATATGCAGTATGAATTAAAGCCACAGACAGCTACTTTTTAGTTACTACTTCTGCTATATCATAGGGAAATGGCTGCCAGCAGGCAGAAGGGCTGCGTTGAAGTTACCTTGGTGCTTTGCATGGCCAGGCAGTGTCCTGCCAGTACAGTGCTGCTGAATGCTGAAAATGTGCCAGACTCATCAAAGATGATTGCACTTCTTCAATTATTTTATATGTGTATAATATATATCTATAATTTATATATATTAAAAAAAAAAAAGCAAATGAAAAAATGAGAAGACTTCCTGGTGTCAGGGTTGTGACTATGCAGCAAAGGCCACTTTTGCCTTTTATCAGCAGGGCAAAAGTACTTGTAAAAGAACTAAAGGTCAAACTATTTGGTTAGTCCTTTTTAACTACACATTTGATGAGGCAGGAGAGCATTAACCTGAACCTAGGTATGACCTTGTATTTAATATTCTTTTTAGCTCCAACTTTTTAAAAACAATACAATTATTTCAAATGTGCACAGCTGAAAAATGCAGATCAAGTTGTTATTTATTATGTCTTCCATTAGTAGTATTTATTATTGTTATCTGAATAGTACCAAGAAAATACATTTCAGTTAGATGTTTGTCCCTTCTGCAGGCCAATACTCCATCCAGATATGACACTGACTCATATGCAGCTTGTGACCAAGTGAAACCTCCTGTAGAAGCCAGCTTTCTGGCCTGTCATTTCCTGTTATAGTATGAAAGATTTACGTGTGCTGAGGTTGTTTAGCTTCAAGGAAGGACCGAGGAGGATATTAACTGTCTTAAAATACCTGAATGGCTACTACAAAGTAATAAATAAAAATATCTATTAGTTCTGTTTATGACAGAATGAGAACTTTGGGGCTAAACTTCAGCACATATGATTTAGTTTGGAGCTCAGGAAATTTAACACTGAGGCACTGTAACATGTTGCCTGAAGACCTTTCTGTCTCTGGAGACATCTGAGAACAGGTTTAACTGCAGCAGATGCTTATCTGTCAGGGATGAAATAGATAAAGGTGACTCTGGCATGGAGAGGGACCAGGTCACTTCTTGTGCTATGCATGTACATAATATTGCTCCTATATACCATGGTCCGGATGACAAACGGATGGCTTCAGTGGTGCTCACATCCAAAAGGGAGCAGACCTGTAGCACGCAGCAAAGAAACAGAGGGAAATGTTGCCTATTTACCTGTGCTTTTACCTTACTCCCGTATTAGTTTTTACACCGGGAGAAAAATTGGAGAGCTTAAATTAAGGAATCAACTTTTCAGCATAGCATCCTGAAAAAGCAAGATTTGTACTTGTCAATGATTCTTTCATAAAATTATTTGTGTCCTTAAATAGCTCTTCAAAACTGAGCATATGGAACAAGGACACTTGTAAAAGAAATTTTAGCTTTATTTGAGTAAAATTTTTTAGGATTTTTTTTTCACTTTGAGATTTTTCTCATTTTATTTTGAGTTTTGGCTCGTGCAGTAAAAACTCTGTTTGTAATATTCATAAAATACAATCCATGTGATTTTCCAAGGATAAGCACTCAAGCACTCTGATGACAGCAGCGAATTTAAAAAGAACTATATTTACATCTGTTTGTTCAAGTACTTATATCACATTTATCATCTCATTCACTGAGTGCTTACAAATAGGTCTGCCAAGCACCAAGCATCTGAGATGATAGATGAGATGCCTTTTAAGACATAGCCAGCAGACGTGACTTTAGTGATGCTATTGACAAAATTAATACAACCAAGGTAGAACAGTATTAAGGATCATGTAACAAGCAGAGGAATGAACAGAGTATAACTAATTTTCTTTTCTCGTATTAGAGCGGTAAACCATTTACAAAGATCATCCTCTTGAGCAAATACTAATTTTCATGATCTTATCATTTATTATTTTAAAATCACTGAAAAAAACTGATAATATGAGCCATCAAATAAGTCAGAGTTTCAGAAAGGGGTAACCTGCTTTTAGAAGGTTTATTATTATCATCAAGGAGAGATTTATCTTCATGCGTCGTGTTTTTTCTGCTAAATAGCAAAACAGAATAGAAAATGGCAAGCTATGTGTAGGTTATATGGAGAAAATAAAATAATTTTCAGTAGAAGCAGCACACATACATAAAGAGCATTATATATATAAAGACAAGAACAGCTTTTTTTTTTTTAGTTATTTCTGTAATTTTTCATTTTCTGTATGCCCAAAATATTATTTTTGAAATATTGATAATTTCCAGAACTCACCTGGCTATCATCTTTGATCTAATATGAAGTGCACCACATATAGGAATATCCTTTATAGGAAGAAATGAATGTGCTTCTGACCAAGGTTAAGTTCTGAAACGATAAATTGCAGGATATACTGGCCACGCCTATGTAAGGCATAGTATGTATAGTATCTCTATATAAGGCAAAGATATAGATGTAATACTTTCCTAAATGTTTTCCATCAAGTATTTGCGATTTCTTGTGATTTTCTTGTGTTAAATGCAGCTATGTAGATGCTTAATTTAAAAGCAGTGTGGGACTTTCATTTTTTTGATCTGTTGCTCAATACTTCCATTTCATAACAAGGTGAAAAGACTGTTCTCTTTCCTTACAACTTCTGTATTTGAAGGTAATTAGCCTGTTCTCTGAGCAAATCTTGACCAGATGTTAAAAGCTTTTCCTACAAGCCTGGCTGCATGCAGACTCTTGAGAGATGAAAGGGTGTGTCATACTTTATCAACATCTGAGGTTATTCTGGTCTCATTGAACCAGGATCATAATTACTATTCTGTTTTTTCATTGTAATTTTATACTGAATAGCTTACAAGTTCGGCGCTGTATTACTAGCAGGCACTGAAAACTAGTGTTTCTGATTCATAATTGGGGAAGATTGTGGACTACAATACGAGATTTAAATGAATTATTTGGAATGTGCTGCATTGCAATGTCTATGAAATAATTTTCAGACTCTTTAAAAGTAGAGCTCTTCTGAGTTTCCACTTAGATTTCATGCAAAGCATGTTCATTTATCTACAAATGAGTCCTAATGAGGAGCCCTTCAGGTCTTGCGTTGTGCCAAAGATTCCTGCAGAAACTGAAGACCCCTTTGTACAAATCTTCCTTGCCTTCTTTCAGCAGTGGCTCCTCTGATACCAAAAATGATTTTTTCACATCTGATTCCTCAAAGCAGTTGCTAGCTGAGTAATAAGATTTCAGCACCTGCAAATGCCTTATTAGAATCCCTTTTATGATTCCTCCTCACCTCTGCCTCGAGACTCACTTGCTACAAAATTCTTCAGGATTTTCTCTATAGTCGGTCTTGCACTGTGTAACCCATTCTATCTCGAATATTCACATTAGTGTTATAATATAGCCCTGGACTTTCTTTAAGCTTTAAAATATCTATAGGGATTAAAAAAAGATTATATTATTCATATTGAAACAAAAATTTTTCCCTAATGTATTTAACAATTGGCACCATTTCTTTCCATAGAAATAAATTTATTGACTTTAACTGATGCTATATTTACACTCACATTTGTGCTTGTGAAAAAGTCATGTGTCTTTAATGTAATAGTATTATGTCAATATGGGAATGTAGATGAATGAGAAAAGAGACATGACTTACTTCTAAGAATTAATTGATACTGTGAATCAAATATAACTTTTTATTTGTATCAAAACTTTTTATTTGTATTTCCATCGCTGTTCAAAAATTTTTGAGGCCACCTTGACTTACTAATTGCAAGAATATCAGTCTATCGGTTTCCACTAGGTAAGGCAACAACATAAAAATGGATAAAGCAAGAAAAGAAATACTTACATTCATAAATGTCATTACTTTCCTCTGCACACATTTCCTACTCTCTAGGTGCCAAATGTGTAATATAAATCCTAGGGAAGGTATATAATTTGCCTGTCAGGGTGCCTGTCTACAAACAGAATTTCATGACTGGTTACCTACCTTGTTGTGTGCAGAAAACATTATTTTTTGTATGACAAAGTACAGTAGAATTTTACAGAAAGTATTAAAATTTTGAGTGAAGTCTGATCATGAAAGTTAGTAGCTACAGTGAAGACAAAAAGTTCTGTGAATGAGATATTTAAGTGTATTTTACTTAAAGTTTGGGCTTCTGCACCCTTTCCATTTCTGCTGGAGCCCTAGGTGAGTGTTTGCCTCTTGTTTCTCCCGTTTTGCCCCCCAAAGAAAACGCTGGGAGCAGCAGCTGTGGTGCGCATGGCAGGAGGAGTAGCCTGCGGGATCTGAAATGATCCTCAGCTGAGGAGGAAGGATGTAGCCCCTCTGCATGGTGGGTTAGTCTGAAGTACGTTGGGGTTTTATGCTCTGCTCCTAGAACTGTAATGCTTGTAATATACTGGGTTGACTAATTTTTTGGCACCTATTTCATGTCATACATCAAATTTCCTGTCACTTGCCCAAGGCCATATCCAAGACTGCGGCAGAGTCAGGATTTCTACCTGAATTTTTAAGAACAAGACCTGGAAAACACAAATATCCTTTTTGTGTATGTTATTTCTGCAAGAAAGATGGGGAGGTTATTTCGTTTATTTATTTATTTACTTATTTTTTCCTGCTGTTTATACCTCCATATATAACTTTGTTCATCCAGGACTGAATGACAGATTTCTGGGCCTGCTCCTTGCTGGATTAGCATTTACTGTTAATCTTTCTTTCCTCGAGGAGAGGGTGGAAATGCCCAGTTCTCAACTTAATAGAGATTTGTTTGCTCAGGGAGTGGGACAGCTCAGCACCACTAAGGGAAAATCTTCACAGGAAAAATAATGATATTTTGAGGAAATTACTATCTACCAGTTCCCAAACCAAGTTACTGTTCATAAATGATATTTGGCTTATAGACTGAAAAAATATGCAGTGAAGAAGAAATAATTACAACCGACAATTATATTTGCTATAACAAAAGTTGTAGCGATATAGAAGTAGTCAAATGATATCCAAGCTGATGAGTCAGCTTTTAGTCAAGCTGAACTAATATATAATATAATAAGCTGTGAAAAACAGTCTAGTCATCCTAGCACACACTGTCTACCCCTACTTTCACACTTTAAATAATCTCCTAATATAGTAATTACTGTAGTTCTGAAAGATCATTACTAAGTATAATCAGATGATTTAAACATTTTTGTGGTTTGCAGCTTGGCTGAGTGCTGTACAGCACCTTAGCAGAAATTTCAGAGCAAAATGGTAGCATAAGATTAATATTTTCAGCTCAGCTCTTCTGCTTCTGCAGTAAGTGACTGCATATCTGCCAGCTTTGTGCAGGACTAGATTAACATGTCTGTTTATGAAATACATGGCACAGGAGAAAGAAAAGACAAAACTTTTTTTTTATATCTATGAAAGCTACTGGGATAAAGTAAGGTGAGCCATTAGGTCTTAGAGATAGAAACATACAGCTCAATTTCTGCTCTTGTTGCTATGTCAAGTAAAAAATTCTCTCCAATCCTTCATACTCTGGTTATTATAAAGAATTTATCTGGATAGCTTGCCAATACACTGAAGCTTGTTGCATTTTAGAGGTGTTGTAAATGCATGTCAGAGACGTGGATATCAAAGATATTGAATAAATAGAAAACACAAATTGTTCATTGTAGAATAACCTATGAGTATAACAAGGTTGGGGAACACTGCGAATAGAAAAGGGAATGTATGGAAGCATAAAATTTACAAGCTTAAAGGCTTCTTTTCACCCTTTGAGGATAATTTGTGTTGCTCTAGTGGTGGTTTTTCAGGTGCTTGTGCTTGGTGAACTGATTCTGTGCAGCCCAGCTATCCTCCTCCCCTTCTCTTTAAGTGCAATCCAAACAGATTTGCATCAGTAACTGGACAATTTTTGGTGTTAGCTGTGCTTGCAAAGACTGATTTAGGAGAGGATAACACTGCAGGGCATGGCCTCGGGAGTGTGATATTTGGGTAATAAAACATTGGTCTGTTGGTGGAAATCTGAACACTGCCAAATGTAATTGCCATTCCCCATTCCTACAGTTCTCAACTGATGCTACCTGATGTAGCAGCCAACACGCTTCAGGAAAAGTTTTTTTTTTTTTTTAATGTCTATTATTTTTCTTATTAGGAACTATCTAAGGATACTAAGGAGAGTCTGTCACACCTAAATGTCATTGTTTCTCCCAGTCACTATGTATGTGCTGGCAGTGTACCCAGGCCTCAATGTCTGAACCTCTTCCACCACGATCAGGTGGGATTGCCAATAATAAACTATGTTTGCAATAAAAAATATTGAAAAACATGATTTACTAGGCATTATATAACAATTCCACATACAAAAAACCCAGCAAACCCTAGCTTCTGCCTTCGGGGATCATTTTTCAAACTACCACCGTGTTACTGCCTGCTTTTTCTCTGCCCACAGGATACTTGATTTTTCCCTGGTTATTCTTCTAATTTTCTAGTTTAGATCAAACATTTGCATCTGATCTGCCAAACAGAGTCCAAGCTGGATGGGTGAGTAGGAGGTTTCTGAAGAGGAGAGGCTGAGAGATGCCACAAAGATACCATTTCCCGAGAGGACAAGGTCAGTACATGGCCCGCACTTTGCCTTACCATGAGAGGAGACTTTCTTGATGTTCTGCAGGTTTTTTCTGTTAAGGACTTGGACAGAAATGAAAACTAGGATGGAAAAGTTTCTGTGTGAGAGCAATTTCAAATGCTCTCACCTAAACATTTATGAAGAGAAACCAAGTGACTACACAGAAAATTCAAACTCTGAATGTCAACAGGCAATTTCAGAGACAGAGAAATGTCCCAATGTACTCCCGAGTAGAAGCTCTTTTTTGTAATCTCTGTCGGCACTCCCAGAATACATATCCTAGGCTTTTCTTAAAGAATATCACAAGATATACAATCAAGAATAACACATATACATAGTAAATAATGTATTACTTGAAAAGTTACTTTATCACCTAATAACGGGATTTGTGAGGTGATATATTAAATAGTAATCTTAAATTTTATTATCTCTGGGTATTTTTAAATCTTATTTTTGAAGACAAAACCAGCAAGAATATGAAGTTCATTTGCATATTTACAACACTAGATGATGTTAGCCAATTTAAAATTTACTCAGTATATATGGTAGAAAGTCATTTACCAATATCAACTTCAATTTTAATAACAGATATTAAAAGAACAAAGTACAACAGCATTTTATATTGTAGGAAACTGTTCCTATCTGATCAATAATGTATTACTTCTTAATTATTCAATATTATTTAGTGAAATTTTTATGCCTACTGGAATATTAATATGATATAACGACTGTAAATACTCCCATTTTAATTAAAATACTTTAGCAAAAGTTGGGAGAGGAAGTTTTGATGCATTCAATGACAGGGCAAAGCAATCTATTAAACTACAAAGTAAAGACAAAGAAATATAAACTTACTAAGGAACTGAAAGAAAATTATCCTTGTAAGTCATATACTTTATTTTTTGCTTTCAAACCTTATTATATAGAAGAATCATATAACTAAAATGTTCCAGAATACTCCTGTTTTCAATTTATTTTTAATATGATTTACATATCTTTATTTCTGGGAGCTTGTAGGAATAGAAGATTCAGCACTGTAGAATGGTGATCTCAGATCTCCAGGAAATTTGATTTAATTTTAAATTATAAGGACACATTGCACTCAGCCAGTATTTCAGATGGCCTCTTCCTGATCAGTATTAATCAGCTCCTGGATATATTTCGCATGAGAGTAATCCCATCCCTGCAGCATGGTGGCATTTCATGTCTGTTGTAAGGTCCAGCCTGTGACTGGGACCCTGGACTTGCTGCCATCAATAGCAAAAGCCCTGCAAGCACCTACAGAAATGGGATTTTGTTGCAGGGCTATGATGATTACCTGCAGTCCCCTCATGCTAGTGGATGGCCATGGCATCCTTTGATACCTGGATGAATGTAGGGCAGGGGAAGGAGACAAAGAACAGCCTAGATATGGTAATATGGCTAAATTTTGAAAACAGGGCTAAGGGAGCCATGAAATTACATACAGAACTTTTAAAAGTGTCTTGATGACGCCATTACGTACCACATTGGCAATAAATGAAGGGAAAGCAAAGCAAGCGCCGGCCCTCTCCCTCCCAAAATGAAACAACTGAATAACACTGCAGCCTGAAAGATAAGGGAGGCTTACAAGATAAAGGAACCTGAGATATTTTATGAACGCTATTAAATGTGTGCACTTGTACTGTCCTTGGAGTAACGGTTTCAGACAAATTGGAAATTTATCTTGTCAAGCGATGCTTTCAATAAGGTATGGAGCTAGTCAAACCGTCCTGCATCTCCTCCCTGCACCAGGCTGCTCTTCCAGGGTGCTCATGGCAGCACCGCAGCGCGGCACGATGTGTAGTCTCCTCAGGGTTTGTTCATATGGCCAGTGCTTTCGAGTGGGACGCACAGCAGCGTGAAAACTAGATGAGAAAGAAGGAATTGATTCTTGAGAAGGGATCTAACCGTCATGGAAACAAAAGGTAAGGAAGGGAAAGGGGATCGATCTCCACTTCCTCTTTCACTATTCAAAAATATGGTGGGTCTATTGCTGGAAAAGGGCCCTTTTCACTACAGCTGTACCTTATCTTCACGGTTTCAAACTGTCAAAATGTAATAGGCCTTACTAAACTGCTACTGGAGAATGAGATGATGCTTAAAAACAGAAGAAAATAAAACAAACAGAAAATGAGTATATTTCTCCCACAGACATAATGTTAGGAGTAAACAAAAACCCAAACTAACGTAAAATAGAAGAGATTATGATCCATGCTGTAAAGTGATCAGAGACACCATAAGCTATCAAGGTAGTCAGAGCAACTCTAAATACGTAGCATGTTATGCCCTTTACTCATAGCTTGCACATTCCTAATTTAGGCAAGGGCTTCTTTGGTGATTCATATCTGTCTATAATGTGTTACAGGCTTTCGTACTTTCTCTCTCTCTTTTTTTTTTTTTTTTAAAGCTAACCATAAAATTGGCTTATTGGAAAAAGGAAAATGGTAATAAACTACAAAACAATAACTCTGCCAGTCACCAGCCTAATGCTGACCACCCAGCCAGACCATCTGACCTGCCTCCCTCAGTGGCAATAAAGGGATGTTATTTAGAGAAAAGCCTGCAAAACAACCATTTTGTATATTCTGTTCCCCTCTTCCTTTCCCAGCAGCTAGAACTCATGTATCAAGGATGCTAGAGGGAACATCCCTCATAAATCCTTTTAGTCTCTGTCTGTGAACCTCTTATCCAGAAACGTGCCTAATCCCTTTCCGAGCCTGCTAATACCTTCTGCTCTGCAGCCCCCTGTGGCAACCCATTTCAGAAGATCACTGCCTGCTGTGTAAAGTAATGCATCCTTGTGCCTGATTTTAACCAATCTCCTCCTAATTTCACTGTGTGCCCCCTGCTTCTGGTATTGTAGGATTTAATGAACAACAACAGATCCACCTCCAGCTTGCCCGCAATCTGCATGGTTTTGCAGCCCTCTATCATACCCTGCCAGCCTCCCCCACCATCCTTTTCCTTTCCAAACTGCAGAGTCACGGCCTCCGTTGCCTCACAGCACTTGCAGCTCCTTGAGTTGACCTCTGCACCAACCTTCATTCCACTGCTGGCTTCTGCGATGTGGAGACTGAAACGGTGCTCAAGAGGAGCCCCAGCTCCAGCCCTTCTCCATCCTGAAGGGAGACTACCCCTTTGTTTCCTCTCCTTTACCAGCTTTCAACTGATAAAAGACCTCTCCTTACAGACCATGACTGTGCCAATTCTCTCCCCTCCTAGCTTTCAGTATACCTTCTCATTTGCTTTTCATACGCTCATGCTTTCTCAGATGCTTTTGAAAAATCCAAGTATTTTATGCCACTTCTTTATCCATGCACTCATTTACACCCTGTGAAAGACTGCAAGGTCAGCAGTGAGACAGGACTGTCCTGCCCAGAGACTCTGCAACATTTCTTTCCTACAGGGTCTTGCCATCTCCCAGAGACAGAAGTCTGAATTCATTATTTCTAGATTTTCCATCCAGATTTTGAATTGGGAAAGACTGCTGTACGCCATTCTCCATTTCCTTTTTTTTTTCTGTAAAAATTTAAAATGCATTAAAGCTCTGTTTCCATGTCTTAGACAGGTATCCTCTCTGTATCTCAGTTTAAAAGAAAAATATTCCTCATTTCTAATATTCTCTGAATGTTACCCCATTTTTAATATAATGTTTCTGGAAAAATGAAAGTGACATCACTAGCGCAAGTGGCGAGAAACACTATGTGTTTTGTCATTAAGGTTTAAATTCATAAATACTATAATTACAGTTAGTAAGCAACGTGAGCAGGATGCATACCCACTTGTACAAATCCTGCTGCGTTTGCCTATGCAGGAAATATTGAGAATTCTAATTTAAGGCTTTGAGTCACCTCTAAGATAGGGAAGTAGAATTGTTTGTTATAAAGGGAGGCACAATACTGTAATTACTTTTTATGCCAGAGTCAGCATCTTTAATAAGTATCTGCACTCTCTTCAGCCTGTGTACTAAACCTTGATATACAGTGTAGAGTAAAATTGTCACTTCTCTTTGTCTGTCCTTCTTGTTAAAGCTATGCAGCTAAAACTGAGGGAAAGATGCTATCCTGCAACTAATGAATGGAAAATTTACCTTTTATTTGTTTGTGGCGCTATTGCATACATAATATGATACCCATCAACAACAGACTATTTTTTTCCTAGGGTAATCATCTACAAAGTCATGCAGATTTGGGGAAGACTTAGGCCTTGAGCCTAATGTAAGCCTAATCTGCTCTTCAGAAGTTTGTTAAAATCCCTTCAGTTCTGCAGGTGTTGGCCTCTATTTTCCTTTCAAGCTTCCTAAATGAATAGCATAATAATTTAATCACACAGTAATTATTCCTAACTTGGATCTCAGAATTTGCTGCTTTTGTTTCCACTTGTGGAATCATGTATGGGACCCTAATCCTGCTTCACCTTTTCCTGCTTTCTCCTGCTTCACCTTTTCATTAGTCTTTTCAAAAAAATCTCCTTTTAAACGCTGCTTTCGCTCATTCTCAAGCTGCAGCAATGTTCGTAGCATTGCTGCCTGAATAGCCATGGCACTTATTAGTGGATGGCAAAAACAAGAGCAGTTAATCTAAAAGCTCTTCACAAGCTTCTGATTCAGAAGCTGATCAGATGCATTCACACTGTGATCATTTAGTTTCTCCTTTTCAGAAGGTAGGTTTTAGGTCATCTTTGAATTTGCATCTGCAATGCAGTATACATTTGAGAAAATACCTAGTCTCAATTTTTAAATTGCCACCAGAAACCTGTGCAACCTGTTCTAATTACTTCCCCTCACAGATAAAAATATGTACCTTATTAAAAGGCTGAATTTGTCTAGCTTAAGCTTCCAGCCATTGGATCTTGTTATGCTGCCAGCTCATTATCAATAGCATTATCAATTTAATTGATCTTTTGCTGCTGCTGCTTCATGATTAACTTCTTAACTGGCGTTTTTTCCATGCTGCTGTGGCAGTGCTGTAGAGGTGGCAGTCCTCTCTGCAGCCAGGTACCTAGGGCACAACTCGTTCCCAACATTAACTCTGTGGAAACCCAAAGAGCAAGAAGTGTAACCAGAATATGAGCCTGGATGATTCTGCTCTGCTAGTAGTTAGTCCTTACATTGTTCGTGCTTTGCACAAGTATAAATGACTGAATGAAGAGCATGCAATGGAAAGTCAGCTCCACTGAAGGTTGCTTGTCTAGATGTTTGGAAACATTAATTTAAATTCTGAACAGCTGTCGTCTTTGACCATAGTCCTGCCCCTTTTTTATTTGCTATTTACAAATATTCATGTGAATGCATTATTGTTCCCAAGGATGTTTGGGGAATAGCTACTCTACATATGGACACATGCATCTGCATGCAAATAAATATTTCTACAATCAAAAGATTATTTTCCATTTTAAAACATTTCATCCAGCCAATCAGGAGAGAGAAACAATCTGAAGCTATTAGGTGACCATTAACACACCCTGAATAGAGACTGGCAAATAAATGAATCCACAAAATGTTTCAGGGTTTGGGGCTATTTGTTTGATAGGTCCAAATAATAAACATTTTTGCAGAAATAAATCTTTGTTTACTGAACAGAACTTATTACCGAAGTTGTTTACTATGAATGATTTTAGCAGTTGTTCCAACAGACAAAATCATTTTTATCCACTGTTGCTGCAGAGTGAGTGCCGCTAACAACGCAAAGCTGGTCCCCAGAACAGTCACAGCTTTCCTATGGCAGTGCACTCTTGCTCGTGTTCTCGCTGGGCATTGCAATCTCTACATTATCACTCTCATTCATGGAGGTGATGCAAGCAGAGCAGGTAATATCTGGACAGATAAACATAGTCTCAATAATTCTATTAAAATATTAGGGCCACTGAGGAATGCTCAGACTTTTTCGGGAATTTTCAGATCACAGATGAAAGTACAAACTCTCAGATGCTCGTGCACATGGTGATACCTTGGATGGGTAAAACAGAATCGTTCCACAATCCTTATGAATAACGACAGAAATATATTTAGTGTTCAGTGATTTAATTTGCAAATCTGTTTCTCTGTTTGCAGCATGAAAAGTAGTGTAATATTAATAGTGTTTTAAGTCAATGCTCTGATAAATGCCTTTATGTTTGCAAGTAGGAACAGAGAGATCAGGAGAGGTTGCTTTGACATATATTTTAGAGAAACCTAAATTGCACCTGATTAGCTTTTTATCAAATTAATCGGAGGCCATCCTTTGTGAAGCAGACAATTTTATGGGCTTTTAAAATGTGGAATGAAATATTTCTCCAATTTGCCCATTAGCTCTTTTGTGGAAACCGATTTTTCACAAACTGGAGTTTTTCAGTGTTGCCCAGGTTTATTTTACAGACCAGACAGACCACATTGTCTTTCTTTTGGAGCTTTTAGATTTTTCTCCTTTGAAGCTAGCTCTGATGAGGAACAAATGTACTTTGTATGCTCTTGGCACTGCTAGTAACAACTTCAAACTAGAAATTAATTTTTAAACACCAGGCTTCTGTGACCACTACTCTACCATTAAACTCTCTGGTACAATTTTTAGTTTTACTCAGTCACAGTTGATATATATATATATTGAATATATTTTATGGTGCATGTTACCATTTCCCCTAAATTAATACTTAATTCAAAATATTTTGAAAAATAAAATAGAGCGTATGTCTGGTCAAGTTAGAGACTGCACTTTCTTTTCAAAGAAGAGAGTTTCAATTTGGCTTGGCTATTTCACCTCTGTGGAAAAATACCCATTTTCAGTTCCTTTCGGTGGCTGTCATGCTGTTAAAAGTTCCAGCAGTGTGAGACCTTTTAAAAGAAATAGCTGACAAGGGAATGCCAGCTTTTCTCCCAGAGTTTACCCTCAACCTCCCTGAAAGAAGGAGATTAAGGTGGAAAATCCATTGCCAGTCCAGCCGTCCCGGTCATCTTCTAAAAGGACCATGGTGCTCTCAACTGACATGAAAATAAAGATGACAATCTGTGATGCATAGCAGAAGAGTAGTGAAGCTGATGAAGCTCCTGGGGAATTTGGAAACACCAAATGCAAATGTGATTTTTTCAGATCAGACCAGCTTTCTTGGACTAGATTCTGAGAATACCTGAGAATCATGACGGGCATTTTAAATTCAATCATGTCTGAAAGAACAAGAATTTAACACTTTTCTTATTCCCCATTATGCCAGAGGGCAGAAGTCTAATGTTTAAACAAAGAAAAGTAATTGTGCTAATAATTTTATCATATTTTTTTCTCTTTTTTTTCGACTGCTGCAAATTAGAGCACTGGATTGAACAAACATGGTGGAACTGCAGAAAGATTTTAATGCAGACCTGGGATGATTAAACTGCATCTTT
The DNA here is from genome assembly GCA_034781795.1 of Crypturellus tataupa. Classification (NCBI taxonomy): domain Eukaryota; kingdom Metazoa; phylum Chordata; class Aves; order Tinamiformes; family Tinamidae; genus Crypturellus; species Crypturellus tataupa. The sequence continues at coordinate 7,319,301 of JAWLRI010000923.1, read as the reverse complement.
ATGTGGAAAGAGCAGATGCCATCAGTAATACATTGAAATTCTTTAAATCAGTGTTCTCCAATCTTTATGGTAACACTGCCCAACAAGAACTGTGCTGTTAGTAATTATACCCACCTCTCTCAGACTTCTGCTTTAACTTTTTAAAAATTCCCTGTGACTGTAATGCTGTTGCCCTAAGTGGAGACAGTGCCATGACATAAAGCTCATTTATGTTATGTGTAAACTGGCAGAGAAAATGTCCCTGCAGCTTGGAGCAGTAAGGAGTGGATGAAACTCAGGCCCCACTGAAATCACCAGCTGTTCTGCTTTGTAGGTTATTCTAGGCCAGATTTCATCCTTGTCCACGTAAATGTAGGATGCTTTTTTTTTTTTTTTTTTTTTTGACTTCACAAGGCTCTGATGACAGAGAAAGTTACAAACAAAAAGTCTCTTTCTCTTTTTTTTTTTTTTTTTTTGTTTGCTTGTTTTGTTTGTTTGTTTTTAAACATTCAGAAAAGCAGATTAGGAAGTGGTGTAAGTGAAACTGCAGAGCAGAGAACTTACTTCTGAAGTTTGTTTTGAGGTCTTATTATGGCAGTTAAGATATTTCTGTTTTGTTATTTTCCTACTGAACACTGGCCGTTATTTGCAGGGGATGCTTAGCTACTAAGAAAGCAGGGTAAATCGTGTTGCTGTTGGTTCTACTACTGAGCAGTAAATGACAGCATGGCAGTATGAAGCAGCTGTGATACTATTTCATTTTTATCTTTATTGCTCTAAAGTAATTTTTTTAAGCTGGAATATTATGAGACAAAATTTTCATCTGGTGTAATATTTAAAAATAGATATCTTAATTCCCTATTTCTGTGCAGTTAGATGATTTCAGCTCTTGCAAACTTGATTTTCTTGTCTTTTCATTATGGTAAATATTAACAACTTTTGAAGAAGATTTTTACCTTGAGGTTTCAGATATAGATTCTCAGATGTATTTTTTCTGTAGGAATATATATGAAATATATATCATTGCACCATTGGCCTTATGGTATAGTGTTGATACTACTTTTAATGTGAAACTAGCTAAAGCAAATTCCAGCATTTTATCATGCCATTTCTTATGGTCTTGAATATTTTATTCCAACATTGACATTGAAAGAAAAGATTTAATTCACACACATAAATGGTTTTAATGCAGCAACATTTTCAACTGGAGCTAAGACACAAAAAAAAAGACACAAAAAGCTTGCTTGGGAGGCTTATTGAACACTGAACTGGAGCTCATCTGAATCACAGTGCAACAGAAGAAAACAACCCCCACCCCGCAAAAAAAAAAACAAAAGGAAAAGATAGACAGATAAAAATTCAGAGCTAGTCAGAGCTAGCTTTGCCCTTCATGGAGACAAAATGTTGGAGTGATGGAATAAGGAATTGTTCCATGAAGAGTATCGTATTTCTGTCTTCCAATTTATTCTAAACTTTCATGAAAGACCAAGAATATTCAACTTCCTGTTCTCCTGGGGCTCCCTCAATTGTGAATTCCTGGGATCCTTCTTTTAAATGATCACTCATTTGACAGAACTTCACTTAGCCTCCTGAGTTTGCATATTTTATAATTTATTTTAACCTTATTGTAACTATTGTATGTACCTTTAATATATAAATGGTTCATCATTAATTGTTTCTAGGATCTTACTCTTTTTGTATTTCCTTTTGTAGATTTTTTTCTGAATGATCTTAAATGTAAACTTTGCTTTAGTGACTGAGGACTGACTGACTCAGTTTCTTTTAGCAAGAGTTGTCAGGGACAACAGGAAGGGCTTCTATAAATACATCATCAGCAGGAGGAAGACTAGGGAAAACGTTAGTCTGCTGCTGTGATGGGAAGAGTGCCTTGGTGATGGAGGATGCAGATAAGGCAGAGTTAGGCTAGTCCCCATGAACTACAGAGCCCAGAGACAAGAGAAGGAACTGGGAGAGAGAAGGACTTTCTGCTTGAGAAGGACTGGATTAGGGATTAGTTAGGCAAACTGGACACCCATAGATCTATGGGCCTGGATGGGATGCACCCAACGGTGCTGAGGGAACTGGTGGGAGTTATTGCTCAGCCACTGTCCATCATCTTTGAGAGATCATGCAGAGCAAGGGGTCCTCCTAGAGAGGAGTAACCCTAGGTAGCAGTACAGATTACGGGTTGACCTGCTGGAGAGCACCTCTGCGAAGAGAGATTTGGGAGTCCTGGCTGACAGCAAGATAACCATAAGGCATCAATGTGCCCTCGTGACCAAAAAGGCCAATGAGATCCTGGCCTGCATCAGGAGGAGCGTTGCCAGCAGGTCGAGGGAGGGGATGCTACTCCTCTACTCAGCTCTGGTGAGACCACCAGAGCTCTGAAGTATTGGGTGCAGTTCTGGGCTCCCCAGTACAAGAGGGACGAGGAACTTCTAGAGAGGGTCCTGTGTAGAGCAACAAAGATGATTAAGGGACTGGAGTATCTATCGTGTGAGGAAAGACCAAGCGAGCTGAGCCTGTTTAGCCTAGAAAAGATTGAGAGGAGATCTGATAAAAATGCATAAGTACTTGAGGGGAGAAAGCAGGGGGGATGGGGCCAAACTTTTCTCGGCAGTGGCCAGTGATAGGACAAGGGGCAATGTGTACAAATTGAAACACAGGGAGTTCCATCTCCATGTGAGGAAGAACTTCTTTCCTGTGAGGGTGACAGAGCCCTGGAATAGGCTGCCCAGAGAGGTTGTGGAGTCTCCTTCTGTGGATATTTTCAAAACCTGCCTGATGCCACCCTGTGCCACGTGCTCTAGGTGTCCCTGCTTCAGCAGGGGGTTGGACTGGATCTCTAGAGGTCCCTTCCAACCTCAACCATTCTGTGATTTTGTGATTCTGTGACTGCAGAGGAAATAGGCAGTTGGTAAATGCCCTGTTTATATCAAGTACCATCTAGCTGTTGCATTTTCATTGACAGGTAATAAATAGGATGATAGTATTTCCGAGGTGACAAACTGTGTCTGTCAAATATTCTTCTGGGAGAAGTGATCACATTTCTCAGTCACAGAAAACTATAATGTAAGGTCAAGGAACCTTGGAGAGGTTATGGATGCTGCTTAACTGCGCTGCAAAGGAGCTGATAAAGCAGAGCATTGGTCTAGTAGAGCTACTTCACAGAGGGAAGTGTTAATCAGGCTATCCTGGGCATGCAGAAGGGCAAAGGAGAGAGTGTTGGAATTACAGTGTCTCCTTGAAAGTACAGCATCCTTTAATTATGAATGCAACCAGCCTTTTTGACTTTTTGGAGAAAGTACTAATATAGATATTTTATTAGAGAATTACAGGCCATTGTGTTTCTATTTTTAAGCAACTACATATGATTTTTTATTTGTGCTAAGGAATTCTATACTTACCATCTGTTAAGCAGTAATAGATCTTAGGAAAGAGAGGAAGAAAGAAGAAACAAACAATTTTTTTTACAGTTTTCAAATGCATTTTTATTTTTATAAAAACTCAACATATTTCTGGAGTAGGTCTCCTGCTCTGCAGTAATGGAACTTGCAGTAGTAGATTTCAATGGGTTTTAATTTTCAGATCAAAGTTTGGTTTTGATTTTCAGCACTCTGGATTTTATTTGTGATTCATAACCATCGTTTGTGATACTTCACATGAAAGCCAGACAAATTATTTGTGTGTGAAGACAGGCACTCAGTATATACTTGTAGGGAAATGGGGTTTTCAAATAGCAGGCCCCATTAGGGATAAGGGGCGCCCCTTGGGTGACCCCATCCCAGGGC
>JAWLRI010000923.1:7298661-7315358 GCA_034781795.1 Crypturellus tataupa | reverse complement strand
GATCACGCACATCGGGACCCCGAGGGTTTTATTTATTTTATTTATATTAGTGAGGTTTTATTTTATCGTCGATTATTCTGCGTCGGGTTTTAGTTGGGGGTTTTGCATGCCCTTTCGTTCCTGTATTGTGTCCTGTCCCATTTCGTTTTTTGGTTATATATACTGTCCATGGGTCTAAGCAGGGTAGTGTTTACAGTCTGTGGATTACAAATGATCCCATGAGGATAAGACTATTAAAATCTATATATTGCTAGTCTTGTGGTGAATAAGTAATTAAGTTTATCTTCCATAAAATAAATAGACTATATTATCATAAAGTAAATGAAACTCCTATTAGCACAGTAACACCAGGGAGGAAGCAATCCCAGTAAGGATTAGTCTGTGAAGTGCAGGTAGAGTGATGCAATTATATTAATGTCTTCAAATACCAAGTGGGATTACAACACAGTTAGACATTCCCTAGCACTTTGCCAGAAAATTATGACATATAGATAATAAATATTAAAAGCATTCTATTTCTTCTCTTTCAGTATTCCTGTCTACAAACTTAGGGAGAGGCATAGCCTCTGTTTTGAAGAATTTCCCAACAATTTACGTTCATTCACTGGCAAGATCAGAGTATAAAGAAGAAGAAAGATGTGGATAATGTAATCATATAACCATTTATATGGTATCCATATTTAAAAGCTAACCATTTGCCTATGTGAAGCTATGTGTGTGCCTTTTTTTAGGTAATGGTATACTAATGTACTTGTAATTAACATTAATATAATATTAATTGCCTCTATATGTGTAAGCACATGTTGAGTTTAAAGGTATTCACAGTAAAATGTCATGATGTCATTTTGACTTCAGTAATTGCCTTCATTTTCCAATCACCTTTGCTATATATAATACTTTTAGCACCATCCAATGAAAGTCTGTATTAAAATAATGTAAAACTAATGTTTGCCAGCATCATGTGCTGCATGAGTCATCATATCTCAAAAAAAAAATCAAAAGAGAAAAAATGTCCAGTTTGGTGTTACTAAACCAGACTTGCTTAAGAATGATTCCTTCCATGCAGAAAGTCTAACTGACTCCTTTCATGCAGAAAGTCTAACTGACTGTTAAAAAGGGCAAGGAAATGCAACTTTAGTAACTACATTGCCCTGGCAAGACCATGGACCACTGGGTGTCACTGTTGATCCATGGAAGCTGACATCAACGGCTAGCTTTGGCAGGACAAATGGTCCTCATCCTGTGAACAGTAGGTGCTCTCTTAACTGTTTGAAGATTCCTACAGAGAAGAAGAGTATCTGATTATGGTAAAAAGCATTTTTTCCTTCTTCCTTTTTTTTTTTTTTTCCCCCCTCTGGTAAAAGCTCTCTCTCCTCCCCACCTTTGCTATTTATTAACCTCTTAGAAGACACCAATGGAAGATGGAACCAAATTGAAACCTTGGTTACCAGGTATTTTACATACACCTGATTCCAGGGATGAGAATTTGATGAATATAAAATCTATTGGATTTAAAGCTAAAAAGGACAGAGAATTTTAGACATTAGGCCCTAGTACAATGGTGTTTGCTAGGGTCCTATGGTATTGCAAACACATATGCTATTTTTCCCATACCTAATTGGCTGCTGTGTGCTTGCACACACGTATGAGAGGAAACAGAGTGGTGGAATTGCTCATATACGCTCATGCCATTGAGTACATAAAGTATAAGGTAAATAGACAAAAAAGAAGAGCATTTTTCTTAATATTATCTGTGATTTTTGAACAGAATGAATGTTTTCCTTTGATTATTCTTAAAATACAGCCTGTACCCCTTGCAAGGCTGAAAACATAAGCATCTTGTAATAGCAGAAAGCGTACCATAAAATTACTTCAGCGGAAGATGTGAAATATGTCTCATTGCACTTCTGTGACATCTTTTCTTTGGTCAGACTTCAGGAAAATTTTCCTTGGTCAAGTGTCCCATTTTTCTTCAAGTCACCATTTGTGTCCTCAGGATAATCAAAATGGTAATGGTTTCAGTATGCCAGAAGGCGCTTTTGTCAGAAAATCAGAAAAGGCCTGATTTTATATATTTTAATGCTTTAAAAAAGTTAATAGAGACATTTCAGAAACTTGTGTACGTGAACTCTTATCTTAAAAGACAAAATATTGGGCTATTTTATGAACTTTTATGCATGTTTTGGAGCATACTTAGTGATGAGAAGAAATAATATATAAGAAATATTATAATAGAATAAATAATAATAAAACTGTTTTTTAAAAATCTGACACAACCCCATTTCCTTTATTATTCCTTACCTGCTTTCCTCATCTTATTGTTTTTCTCTTACCATTTGTAAGTTGAGTTGAAGCTTTTTGGTTTCTCTTTCTGCTGTTAAAAACCCTTTCCCTATATTACACTATTTTAACTTTAAATCTCATTTGTTTTGAAGGTATCTCTAGTGATGTTTCTTCTTTCAAGATCAGTGTTTTTTGTTCATCAGAATCATTGCTAGCTAACTTGCTTTTTTCTGATTACTGCTCTTTATTGGTTTACTACTATGTCTTTCTGTTTTCCTACCCCGTATCAGGACACTGTATCAAAGTCTACATAAATAAGCAAAACATTATGTTATTGGAAGGTTTCCTTGTAGGGAAGGGCAGGTAAAATAAAGAAGAGTGTATAGTTGCAGATTAGTTCTCTGTATCTCGTTGAGTTGCTTTGTAAAAAATGTGCAACTTTGAAATAAAGCATTTTAAACCTACCAAAAGATAATTCAGTAAATACTTTTTTTTTTTTTTTTTTTTTTTTGCATGCAGTGTATTGCTTCAGATTCAAAAAGTAGTTTTCTTGTTCTTGAATGCTGATGAAGAACATTTCCCATCCAACATGACAGCCCTGCTACCCTGATTAACAGTTCATTCAATGGTTTGGGCCTGAAGCACATGGTCATCTAAGACTGTCATTCCTCAGATAAGTATTACCTCTTCTTCCAGATCATATTATGAAGACTCCTTAGCCACACTGCTGTATTGTGAAATAGTGTAAAAAATTAATTCCATTACACTATGCCCTCTACCTAGCTTATTTTCTCTTAGATTTGTTATTGTGTCACTTAAAGTAAGTTAGAATTATTTGTCATGACCTATTTTTGACCATTTCACATAAGAAAAGCCTGAAGTACTTGGGAACGTTTTTTTTTTTCCCAGCACTGAAAGGAGCAACCATTTCCTTCATCTGTCCTTTGATGTTGGTATAGATAGGATAGTTTCTTGTCACTATAGTTCTTCAGATTTACCAAGAGATAAATCTGTTGAGTCAGCCTCTTAATGTGCCCCTGTTCTTCTCTCTGAAATGGAATAATTTGATTTTGCTTTTAGTATCACTTTCAAAGTACTTCAGAATCTCATTAGCATTTTTTTTTTCTTCTTGCGCAGAACTGGAATGTTTGCCTTTTCCAGAAAATTGGTTTTCATTAAATTCTTTCCAGGACAGTGTTGTTTATATCTGTCTCTGGAGTTTTGTTACTCTCTCCCTCTCTTTGTAACCCATTTTAAATAACTCCTCTAGTGATTAGCACTGTAGTATTTACTTCCATTCTTGTACCGCAGTTATTAAAACTTCATCCTTGACTCAGGGAAACCAAAGACCTTCCTGAAACATAACTGAAGAGCAGAGCATCTCTTTGCAAGAACTTGCATAGTCCAAAGTCCTTTCTTTTTTTTGTTCTCAAAGTCTCCTAATCCTCTACTACCTTCATTTTTTTTTATCCACTTAGAGCTTGGACAAAAATCCACTGGAAGAAATTAGATTAATTTTAGCCCTAGAGAAACATGTGTGGAAAAATGTAGCAGATGCAACTTTTTTTTTTTTTTTTTTTTTTTTTTTTTGTCGGGTCTTGTTTTGCATTTAGTTTGTCTGAATTTTGACACTCCTGGTGTCAACTCCTTTCCCTTCTGTCTTCGTGTAGATGATTCCTGAAGAGTGCTTTCAGTCCTGAACTTTCTGTGTTTTGCTAAGAAATTCTGTCTTCTGATAGCTCCAGTAGCTTATGCTTCTCTTGACTTACAGAGAAACATGGTGATTTAATTGTTCAATAATTCAGTTGACACTAAACCTATAACAAAGCTTTACTATGTACAGCTTTACTTTCTGTATGTCATTTTTAAGCCAGAGGAGCTTAAATAATAACATTCAGAATGTGATCTCAATCAGAAAATGTTAATTTAGGTATTTATAGGATAGTATTTAGAAACACAATCCTATAGAAAAGTAAAGAGGAATTTGCCCTTTCTATGTGAATATTGAAAGATGGCAGTTTGCAACAGATTATGAGCTGTTCTGAAGCTACAACTGATGTTTCTACAAAGCCTGTTATTTTGTGAGCTATTTTTCAAAGAGCCACTCAGATAGTGAAATACTCATACAAATGTCATACTTCCCGAGTGCTTCTCACCTTGAAGGGTTCTGCCGGTTTCAGTGCTTTTACTTAAGGGAATGCTGCTGCAAGTCTAGCTCAAAGTGGAGCTTCTAAACTATAACTAGGATGCAGAGGGGAGCTTTTCTTTTGATTCAAAACCTGCCTTTTCTGTTTTGTTGGAGATCTATCATTAGTTTTGTTTTCACTGATTTTTTTCATGCCTTGAGCCTATTTTGCAAAAATGTAGATGATTTTGTGAGGTGTCAAAATGATCATACACTTATTTTATGTATATAGCATAGTTCCTTCCACTTAGACAAATCAAATTATCACTCCTTGAAGAATGCACTGTTTAATATCAATGCCATCAGTAAGCTACAAAAAAGTAACTCAAAATATTTTTCAAGCTGGGTATTTGTGTTTATGTGTTTAAAAAAAAGCTTAATTTTTTGGTGTGAGAATTTAAAGAGGTGGAAAAAAGATAAAGATATGGAAAAGAAAAAACCCTAAAATCAAACTGTGAAAAATATGAATTTTCACCATAAAAAATAACTGAAATAATACTGTGATCAGCACCAATGGGCTAAAAGAGAGGTGAGTATAAACATAACTTTTACTGAAGTTATCATTTATTCCAGTAACCTATATCAAAGGACACTTTTGGAAAATAGTGGGAAACAGTAAAACTAGATGAGTAAGTCATGAAAAACAAAATAACATATTTAAGATAATGTAGATAATGTCTATTTTAATATTTTGTTTGAGAAAAAGAAAAAAACATTTCTTTGAAATCCAAGTGATTCGTTCTCTCATGGGTTTTCATATATCTGTTTCAGAGAGAGAGCACAAAGCTTTGCTCTCTCTGCAGCTTTGCTGACTTCAGTTGAAGCAGCATTTGCTACTAAGTTCTTCTGTCTGATCGCTCCAGCTTTATGACAACACAACACCTCTGAAACAATGAAGAACACGAAGCATTATTATATTTTGATGCAGAGAGAGTATTTGACTCCACTGAATGGTTGGTATTATTGTTGCTTTAAAAGGGTCTACTCTGGAGGAAATCAGATTATATACTTGAAGCTGCCATTCATTTAAAAGCAGAGATAGATCAACTATGCTCTTGTTCAGAAATCCAGGTTTCCTATTTTGCTTCAGCTGCTACAGAATTGCTTTCTGAGTTGCTATCAGAACAAAAAATTCAAAAGGGTTCAGTTTGACAATACTGTCAACTACATTCTATACTAGTTGCTATTTCACTAAACTGCTACCCCAACAAACCTTTCACAAAATAATTCACCTAGTTGATCACTAGAATGATTTTTGTAACTTGTGCAATACCCCAAACCTGGTTATTGCCTGCTTTCCTTCTAAATTAAAAAGAATTTGTAGGTAGGTTACATTAATAATAATATTGTCGATCGACAGCTATGTTGTCCGAAGGGTCTTTGTCAAAAATGTGGACTTAGACAGCACATTCTATTCTTGCTGATTCTTTTCAAGCTGGTCTTAACTCTTTGCTTGTGTAAAAGCAAAGGTTATATGTCACACCCAGACAGCGGGGATGGTGTGGCATGGTGGGACTAGAAGAGAATGTGAAGGATGAAAAGAAATTATGCGCATGGCAAGAATAGGGAAAAGTAGAGGTCAGAAAAAAAAGGGGGGGGACATTACCTGAGTATCACTGTCACAAAAGCGTGATGAGATACAGAAGCAGATCTGAATTTTTTATGATAGCAGAAACTATAGTAGCATTATGAAAACACAAGTGCTTTGAGGGAATAAATATTTCACTATCCGGCAAAATCATGAAGGATGAAATGTCTTGGAAGACTGCTGAGAAGTATTTTTTTTTCCTTCCAAATTCATGGGCAAAATGTTTTGGTGACTGCCATTGTAATTTGTTGCTATAACACCACGGACAGGGGACAAGGCCATTAATCTTGGGCACAGCAAAAAATTGTTTTTTTTGGGGGGGGGAGGATTGGCTATATGAGTCATTATTTTTTCTTCTTTACAGCATTAATGATCAATTCTGAAGGAGCTGGCAACAACCTCTGCCATATAAGGACAAAACAAAGTTAGAAAAAATCTTAAAATAAAAAATCATCTCCTCATGAGTTAAAACTGCAATTTATTTAAAATTTAATGAAATGTTTTTTTAATGCATTTGTTGTATTTTGTCACAGCAGCAAGGGTATACATAATTTATATCTTGTTTATAAGCCTAACAAATGTGTTTTCCAGAGATAAGGGGTCTGTTACCCATTATTCTTAGCATAGCAGAACTTTCCTACAAGGTTTATGAATATAACTTATGATTATTTGTTAATGCTACTTCTTTCTTTAACTGTAGGCCCTGCCTTGCATACCAGAAGCCCTAGTGCTTATTCAGTGCGTTTGGTGACCAGTGAAGATCAGTTTTCCTTCAGATAATTCCACAGACCAGACAGGAATTGCACATCCTAACACTGGCCTGTGGCTTGCAACTCTATTAAGTAACAAACTCTAATATTTAAATATTGTTCACAGATATTTAGGTATCAAAAGCCTGGGTGCAAGACCTTTGTCACTGATTTTATCCTGATATTTTCAGGTTTATGTCTGAGTAGTTTGGAATCTAATCTAGTGTTACAAACAATAACGCAAAAAAGCTTTTATCAGGTTGAGCTAGGTGGACTATTTTCACTGAGTTTTATAAAGGATTTGATTCCTTCTTAAGAACTGAGCTCCTGAAAATACACAAACTTGTGCTCTTAGTATAGATTAGACTGGAAATGTAATGGATGAAATCTTGGGCCTATTGAATTCAGTGGCAAAAATACTATTGATTTCAGTGAAGTGATTTCACTCAGCAAAATGGAAGCATTTTTAAAAACCCTGCTGGAAATACCGTCTCTGCCTCTTGCAGGGAGAAACAAGTTGCTGATTATTACAATGTTTTCATCCTTCTTTCTTAGGCTCTCTGCTCTGCAGTAGAAAAGTAGTCACTGGTAGCAAAATAGGTTTTAGAATTATCACTCAGAGAGATGAATGGAGGTCTTCTGTACTTCCCTCCTACATCTATTTTTGTTACAGGCTGAACTGTCAGCTCTTACAGACACCACTGTGTGAGTTTCCTTTTGGAAGGTTTTCTCCACTACTATAGATTCCCAAGCATAGATTTCTTCTTTCAAATGAGAGCTTATGCTGCAGTTACATGGACAAGATCTGATTTACCACACTGCTGGGAGCTAAGCTGGAGTGTCCCTGGCTCAAAAAACACACTTACAGTAATCTGCAAACTCAAACCTCTAAAGAGTCAAGTGGCATTGAGAGCAGATCTGAAGTTTGCCTGTGTTCTCTCTTATCTTTAAGGTTTCTGTGTAAAAAAGCTGGTTTGTCTGCCTGCATTTGAGTCCCTGATGACTGCAGACAAGCCTTTGTGCATGCCTCCAGGTGCATTTACCTCTCACTGAGCTCATACCATTACAACAAGTTATGCTTTGTAGTTGACAGAGATGCATATTGGATTTGGACCCAGAAGGTGAAAAAAAAAAAATATAGCTTTCCTCTTCTGTTTCTGAGCTCCTTTGCAGAACGGGGCAAATTCACTCACTTCAATAATTTCCCCAAAGTGGAAAACAGGCTTAATGCTTCTTTAAAGAAATGACTCTGGGTTCTTGCTTAGGTTACTGTAGGTGCAGCTGTGACAGAAAGTGTTCTGGCGGAAGCAGTGAAGCACATTGGAGGAGAAGAAACAGTTCTTGGAGACAGCGGTATCAGAGCAGACGTGACGGTGATAGTTCTTGCTTTTGTTACTGACTTTACAAATAACCTAGAGAAAGTCACGTTTGTGTTTTACTATCTCGGAGTATTTCTCTGTTAAACAGCCTTGGGTTGAGGACAAACTAATTAATCTGGGTGAGGTGTTGCGGGGATTGAATGTAGAAGATTTCCCTTTTACAAAGCAAATATACTTCATTGGAGATTCTGCCCTGTGAAGTAAGGTGCAATAGAGGTTAATGAACTGGGAAAGATTCAGAAATAGATAAAGAAGTGGTCCAGAATATGCCAAAGTTATTTTAGAAATTACACTTGGAAATGAATCCATCTGGTAAATAAGAAGCTATTATCTAGGATTAGAAAGATATACCAAACTTTTCTGAGAAAATGCTCTTTATTTTTAAAACAGTCATGGACTAGGTGGAGGTATAGTTTGTATGAGAAGTCTGCAGAAGCACTAGATATTTTTAGAATCATAGTGAGAAATAACACTCCTCTTAATAAATATTTGTACCAAAAAGCAAATGATCATAAAAATGAGAGAAAGTAATGGAAATTCAAGGAAGTAATGGAAATGTACAAATAGTGGATCTGAAAGATTAGTGGGGAGCTAATATTTACATGATATAGTTATATTTTCATCCAACAGACAAAATTTGGTATGTGTTAGGTTTTGGGTTTTTTTCTTTTAAGAAGATAAATTTATGAGAATGTACTTATGTGATGCAAGACTATTTACATACAAAGAGAGTTCATACGTTTGTGTTTTTCTGAACATACTACCAGTTAAGCAACAGCAAAAATATTTTTGCTCAAAATTCAAATATCTTTTATCCAGTGTTTGACACAAAGGGTTTTTAGTTAGGCTAGTGCTTTGCAAGCCTGTCTTTCTTGTCTCTAGCTTTGCACTGCATACTTAATATTCCCTTGCAATATTCATCGTCCTTGTGCCTCTGCTGTGTTCTCCCTTCACACTAAAATCACAGTCTAGTTAATTACCCACAGGAGGGGTCTTATTATTAGTATCTAATTATTAATGTATTATTTGAGTTCTAGGAAACCAGAAATGCATACGATGGGTGTTGTTTCTTGCCACTGTGGTCAGCCAGTGCAGCTGTGGCTGTGTCTACCCTCTGTGGACACGTGAAGAGTTAAGTTTGAGTGTGGACAGAAAAAGCTTTGTGTCCACTGAGCTGTGCTTTCTACACATGCTGCTTCTAGTTTGATACAGATTGAATCACCCACACCACGCTTTGTTAAGCCTGCTGTGGGGCCTTGCAGAGAATGGGATGCTAGTGCCTATGGACAAGGCATTCAGCCTTCACATGCCAAAGTCTCATCTCCAGGTGCTCCAGAGCCCAGACTATGCACAGATCTGAATGTGGGATGATACATTAGGAGTGTGCATGAGAAGTGACTCTGGACTTGAGATCAGACTTAGACAGCTATTTAAACAAGAATTTTCCCCTTGGCTTGGGATGAAACTTTTCAGCTGAGCTGCTCAGATCTTCCTCAGGCCTGACATGCTGCCTGTAAGTTCATCCCTAGTGATCCCAGTTTTATCTCCCTCTCCCTTCATACCTAGTTTAAAGACCTCTCAATGAGTTCCGCCAGCTCCTGGGCAAGGATTATTTTTCTCCCCAAAAGACAGGTGAACACTATGTGTTGCCAGAAGGCCCAATCTGCCAAAAGATAAAAAAAAAAAAAAGAAAAAACAAATTCAACTGATGATCTCAGTGGCTTATCCACGAGTTGAGCAGGTGGTTTTTCCTGTTCCTCTCAGCATCCTTCTCTGAAACTAAGGAGATAGAGGAGAACACCACCTGCGCTCCTGTTCTCTCAACTAATCTTCCCAATGCCCCAAAGTCCCTTTTGAGGACTTCAGGCTTCTCTTGGCAATATCCTTGCTGCCAACCTGCAACAGTAATAGTGGGTAGTAGTCAGAGGGACACACAAGACTTGAGTCCCTTACCACGTCTCCAGGAGACAACAGACCTCCCTGTGGAAAAGATCCAGTGGGCATACTGGGCCCTCTGTTCTCTTCAGAAGTGAGCCACCAACAACTATTGTCCTTATTTTCTTCTTAGAAGATGCAGTTCTGAGGTGGGGTTTGACTGCCTCACCCTAGACAACTGCCAAGATGGACTGCACAGACAGATTGTGGAGTCTCCTTCTCTGGAGATCTTCAAAACCTGCCTGGATGCAACCCTGTGTCACGTGCTCTAGGTGCCCTGCTTGAGGAGGAGGGTTGGACTAGATGATCTCTAAAAGGTCCCTCCCAACCTCAACCATTCTGTGATTCTGTGAAACATCGCAACTTCCTGGATTCTACTATTGCAACAGAAAAGCAGGGAGTGGATTTTGCCAATAGAAACAAAGATGTGACAGGTTTTCTTCTCACTTTGGAGCTGGTTGGAGCTACCTCCCCACACTCATGCTCCGGTCCCTTGCCAGACCAATTGGTGGCACTGATGTGGTGCCCCAGGCCCAGTCCAGGGGATCTCACATGCAGGGTGGCCCCTGGGCAACGCTGCTGCTATGCCCTGATGGCCTTGGGCTGGTGCATGAAGGAACATCCAGCTGCTCCCTCGCTGAACTGGGAAGGACTGCCATGACCAAAGGTTTTGGTAAGTGCTACAACGGCACGGATCAGAAAGACTTCAAGACTAGAGTGCTGTGATACAGGATTGTGACCTGTTATTTACTCATTTATTTTTTTCCAATGATGGTAGGTGAAAACATTGTGTGGCTGTAGCATTTTCTCTAATGACTCTTGATATAGTAAAAGTAGCTTACTGATGTTTGACTAAAAGGATTTTAAAAACTGAGAGAATTTCAGATATTCTGTTATTGTTTTTCTTAATATTAGGGTCAACAACATAAATCTTATGTTAGACTGTCTGTACTTTCCCCACAGCTGCAGAGTTGCTTAGCAACGTCCTTGCTTTGTGCACGTGATAAAACCACCAGGATGACAAAAAATGTTTGCATTCAAATAAAAAAAAAAAAAATAGAGAAACATTTTTCCATTTAAAAAGTGCATGTGTGAAAAAGACCTTCACAGTCTTGATAAAGAGAAAAATATACAGAGATTAGCATGTTCTGAAAATTTGTTTTACTTTGTTCAGATATTTAGCAAAGATTCACTAAACTCCAACTTCCAGCTGAATTGTAACTGCCCGTTGCTTCAACTGAATCCACTCCAGACTTTCTATGTTCATACAAACACTCCACTGCACTGCTTCTTGATAATGGCATAAAATTGTATGTATCTGCAAAGAGAATTAGTGGCATTATGACATTTACTGAATACCTAAAATACTTAAATACATCAGAAAATATGTGACTTGGTAAAGGACTTTAATTTTTAAATGTCAAACTATCTTTAAAGTTGAAAGATTTTTGAAAGCCTAATTTTGGATTTTTTGCACAAAAGTTAGTACAATTGGTTCATTTTTATTAATTTTTTTTTTCTTTTTCTTCTTGAGTGAGAACTGGCACAGTCTCAGTCACTTAAATTTTGAGGCAATGTTATTGCCTGTCAGATGTAATCCCATAAAATTTCAGCCAGCAAGAATATGATAAGGTAATTTTTGGTTTCCCAACCTAGCATCAGCAGGAAGATTCCAGCTGCTTGTTTCTTTTTACTGTGTTGACGGTTTATTTTTTCACAGAAAGGTAAATTCATATGTTTTGAAGAACTTGGTGAAAAATGTTAGAATCGATAATGATATTATATTGTAGATACATTGAAGACAGGGAAAGGAAAATAAATTAAAAGAAAAGGAAATTTTATTTCCTGCAAGACTTAAATTCTAAAGAAAACGTGAAGCAACAGAGTGATATTTTGAAACACTGTCATTTCAGAAATCAGATTTATGTTGTTTTTCATACTATCTGCTGGCTAGACACAGCCACATTGTGACTTCTGCTGTTTTGGGGAAAAGTCCAAAGACATTGGAAAGACCTTCCCCAATTGGATATATCAACAGAACATAAAAAGTCATGCTAGACAATGCATAATTTTCTTATTTGTTTGAAAGGATATGTACATGAATGGTTTCCTATCCAATGTCAGCTGATTCAACTCTACATTTCCAGACACATTTGTAATAATTTAAAGGGATTTTAAAGCGCCATTATTTTCTCCTTGCATATACATATACATTTATGCTATCAAAAAAAAAAAAAAAAAAAAAAAAAATAGCACCGAACACTCCTTCTGCTTAAAACTGTTAAACAGGAAGGGAAAGTGGAGACTGGCAACCAGTTTCTTGTACACACATGTGTGTGTATTTATATATATACACACATGTTTATATATGTATTTTTTTTCTGTTGCTTTCTGAGGTAAGGAAGACTAGTTACAATTCAAGAATATCCTGGTGGTTTTTGTGGGATGCAATTTTCTTTTTACTTCTCACAGCTGAGAAAACAGTCCACTTAAATGAACAGGAGTCAAGATAATTGACACAAAAGAGTACTATAAAAAGACCTTTCTGAGTTGCTCTGCAGGATCAAATACGATGATAACTGAAGACAGTAAAACTCCTGACTTCTCATTTCTTGTACTTTAATAGGCAAGGTATAGTATGGATAATAGAAGGATTATCAATGGTTCAGGGATACTGAGAAAAATATACATTTCTTCTTACAAGTTTCATGCCACCTGAGGTTTAAGTAATGCATTTTTTTCAGTAATTGTAATATTAATGAATAAGAATTCCATAAGACTGTTAATTTGGACAGTAAGTGAATGTGGACTGCAGAACATGCAAAGCCTTTATCAAGAATCCCCGAAGTTATAATGTTGATTGCTACCTATTAGCTAGCCTTCACTCTTCACATACACATTTATACTCAGCCAGTGGACTGGCTGAGGATTTTAGAGGACTTGACTGTTGTCTCAATCCATTGCAGACATACCTGCATGCAAATTATGTGAGATCAGATTCAGCTTTGCAATTTATGAAGTTAAAGGAAGAAAGTTAATGCAGCTTTGTCAGAAGAGTATGGCATTTCATATCGCTCCATTGAATGTATTGGAAGGAGCTGGAGCAGAGGGGAGGAAGAGCATACACATCTCTGACATACTTCATCACTTCACATACAGACATCACATTCAATTAAGTATAGAGCTCTCTGTCAACAAACTTGACACGTACACCTAGGGAATGTCACCAACCCCCCAAAATCAATATTCAAGTTATGATGGACTGACAGCTTCACAGCTGAGTGAATGTCCCTGATTTTAACCTATTCTTGCTCTTACAGAGCACTCTTACAGAGTGGAAAGCCTCTGTAGCATGAGCAAACAAACTTAATTAAACTAAAGAATATGGTTGAGCACAAAGTATGAGTCAACAATTCACACTATAGAAAACCTACTTAATGAAATTCAGATCATCAAAAGAAATTAAATTCAGTGCTGTCATGGAATCTGTAAAGACAAATTCTCCATATCTTCAGAATGGAGAAACTTCAGAAACTAAGCTGTCATTTTTGTATAATTTATCTAGATATACAGAACATTTTGCATGGAATAAGATCACTATAGACCTGGGAAGGGTTTGCCAGTGTTGTCAGATTATTATCATTTTTCTTTTTCAGAACTATAGGACTATCAGGGCACTATAACCATATCAGAAAAGACCAGTGAGTTGCTAGTTTGAATACGCTTCCCTGACAATGGCTAATATTGGATGATTGAGAAGAAAGTAAACTACTGTTCTTTATAGATGTAGTTCAACAGGTGTGCAGAATGATTATAAAAGGAGGAGAATGCTTAACTTCTCAGTTCTAAAGTTAATTCTGACTCTCTTAGAATATTTTAGAGGATTACAACCTTTTTATGCTCACAAGTCTTTACACCATGTGAGTAGTCTAAAACAGCAGTCTTGGTTATACTGAATAAAATAGAATAGCATCTCAGTGTCTTTTTTTTTAATATAAACTTCAGAAAGGATTTAGAAATATATCCTTAAGTATTTAATTTTGGCAGCTTGGTCCTACTTTAAAATGCACATCAATAATAGACCTTGGTTAACCTGATTTTGTATGGCTGAAATACAAGATTGGATATTTCTGCTTTCACATGACTGAGCCATTTGACAACAGCTTTGGTATTTAGGAACACTTTTGAAGTGAGAGGCACGAAAGAGCACAAAAGCATCCATATGCAGTAGCGTAAGGTCTGAAATGCATTAGTTTATCATCATTACACTACAAATGGCTCCTGTATAGCAGCTATGGCCTTAAGAGTATTGTCTTTTGCAAGTCACTTTCATCATTTGCAAGTCTCTCAAATTCATTTTTTTATTGTGAATTTTCTGGTTGATTGATAATCTTAGAAGAAAATAACAACTAGCTTTTTCATTTTTACAATTCAAAACATAATTTTTTACCATTAAATTAGTGTATATGCATACATATATATATTCATATATATACATATATGTATACTATATATACATATATATATTCTTTTTATTTTTTGTTTTATTTTTATTTTTGTATTTAAAACACCGTCTGGTGTTTTAAAATGCTCCTAGGAAGATTTTGAGTCTTCCAAAACTGAAAAGGAATTAAGGAAATTGCAAAATTATAATTTAGGATTTTCCAGAAGGTTATTATTAGGATTATTGCTGGCATTTTGATACAAAATTATGTAGTGCACCAATGTAAAATAAGAGTTTATAAAACTAACAATGGTCAAGCGAAACTTTCTTTGAGTAAACCACTAATGTCTCCATAGACAGTGATAGCTACTATTGGAAAGTGACAGAGAAATATTCTTCAAAATATTTTCACATTCCTGTGCAGATAATATGCTACTTAAACATCTGACTTTTATAGGCCTATCCCATATGTTCAATTCATGAAGTAAATGTGCTGCCAGGTGCAAGAGGTAGCAAGTTCAGTCATCCAGACAGAATTATGAAATAAGAAAGAGAGGTAATGTTCACAGATGATACTCTGTTTCTGATCAAGCTATTGTATTGTATTTTAGCTATTGTAATTTCTTGTGACTGCCTGCCATAAACTGGCTAATCTATTTTCTTTGTATATGAAGTAGAGTTTTCCTGTTGTTTGTTGCTACACTGTTGAAATGAGACTCAAGGTTATTTCATTAATGCATTGCATAGTGTTTATATTGAAACATGATGAATATCTAAATGTCTATTAAATATGCAAGAGTATAAAAATACTCATATCCATTTTTCTAATACAGATTTTCATGAGAAAGTAGCACAAAGAAATATATGCTTTCCATAAGTATTATTCCACTATTTAATGAACTTCTATTTGCTCTATTTGTCACCTAGAAAGAAATAAAACCTTTCTTGATTATCTGCTGGAAGTCTTTAAACATAGATTTTTCTCTTGCACTTTTCTAAAATCCTAAAGTAGCAGCCAGAGAAGTTTTATGGTGTACAAAGATGCAAGCATGTTTACTAGGCAGATTTTCAAACATTTTGAACTCACTTAAGATTAGGAGGAACAAAATATACTCTAACAAGTGAAGCCTGTAAAATGTTCACTCAACCCAGTTCCTTTTAATTTTCGTAAGGTTGCTGAATGTTCCAGTATAGTATTCAAACAGAGTAAGTCAGAGCTAAGAGAGAGCTATTTTATTTTGAGAGCAAGGAGACTTTTTTTTAAATGAACTTCAGGACGGGTACACAAAATTACTTTCCAAGGTCAAAAAACAAGTGAATGACAGAACCTGACAGAGAATCCAGATCTCCTGTATATCATTTAATAGATTATACTAGATCTTTTCCCAAAACTGATTTGTTAGTTTAGTACTGTTAATGCTGCTCCTTTTACTAAATAAAATCTACTTTATTTCTCGATGAAGATATGAATGTTGATATTGTGGTTAGTGTGTTGGTTTCAGACCACCTTATAAGGATGAAAACACAGACAAAGTCTTTTTTAAACAACTCAGGGAACTCTCTGGATCCCTGGCCTTGGCTCCCTGGGAGAGCTTTACTTTCCTTGACAGCTTCTTGAAAAGGCATCATGGGGACACAAGCAATCCAGCAGGTTACTGGAGAGTCGGGTACTAGATGAGCTAGAAGACAGAGGTGGTACACAACTGCTTATGCTATTCACAAGTAGGGAAGAATAGGTTGGGGATGTGATAATCAGTGGTAGCTTTGGCTGTCATGATATGAAATTAGTAGTTTGAGGTCCTCAGGAGAGTGCAGAAGACAAATAGAAGGAGAGAGACCCAAGACTTCAGGAGAGTATATTTGAGCTTATTCAGGGAACTGCTACATGCAATCCCATGGGAGGAGGCAGCTCTGAAGGGCTAAGTTCAAGAAAGCTGGAAAGTCTTTAAGGAAGGCATCTCTTCAAGTGGCAGAATGGATTTTTAATGATACTCAGGGAAATAAGGTATAAGGAGACATAGTTAAACAAGGAGTTTATAACAGAGCCCTAGTGCAAAAAAAAAAAAAAAAAAAAAAGCCAGCATATTAGAAGGTGGAAGCAGGGAGAGGGTACAAAGGAGGGCATTTAGAAACA
>JAWLRI010000923.1:7279944-7291671 GCA_034781795.1 Crypturellus tataupa | reverse complement strand
GGATGCAGCCCTGTGCCACGTGCTCTAGGTGGCCCTGCGTGTGCAGGAGGGTTGGACTAGATGACCTCTAGAGGTCCGTTCCAACCTTAGGCATTCTATGATTCTATGAACTGGACATGTTGCAGCACATAAAACATTCCACACAGTAGCAACCAAATGGTCCTGGGAAATGGTACCTTTGAGGACTGGGAAGTTTCTGAAAGAGCAGTGAACCTTCTCATGCATGGGAAGATGGTCTATGAGGTTCTGTTTGAGCTACAAATTAGAACAGTTTAATGAAGCTTCTATGCTGCTGTCTGGTTGTTGCTTGAACAGAGATTACTTTTTCCTATGCTTCTTGGAATTCACAACACAGGGTTCACAGATGGATTTTAGGATATTTTGTTTCTTCTGAGAGAGATCGAAGTACAAGATAGAGAAGAAGAATCTGAAATCCACCTAAATGCACATAAGCAGGGGAAAAAAAGTTTCCTTCCTGAGGAAGGAAACTCACTTTTTCACCCCAAGCCTATAACAACTTTCTCCATTTTTCTGCTCCTTCAGCCTCAGCTGGGTGAGGTAGAATTTTTAATTAATGTCCTCTGACTTTTTCCCTTTTCTGCTCATCCCAGGAATCTTCTTGGCTTCCTTAACAACTTTTCTTCTTACCATACCTCTCTGTTCCCTCAGTCCTTCTAGGATGTTGCTTTCTGGTATTGAATTGAAGAATGTCTTTTGAGTGATATATTTTGGCATATCCCTGCTAAGTCTTGACACACTCTGTCTGAGTTCCTCCATTTTACTACTTTCCTGCTAGCAACTGGGGAAAGAACTATTATCCAATGAGAAAAAAAGCTAGTTTTATTGACACAGACTTGAAAAATTCTCTAAGATACTGATTTACTGGGACAGTAGTAGGCTCGAGCAGATCAGGCTTATTGGCAGCATGAAAGAATGACTATTGGAAAGGAGGGGTGGGGGATATGGAACAGATTGGAATGCACTTCCAAAACATGGCTTCATCACTGCCTCAATTTCTGCTATCCCTTTAACCTAAAACACTTCATGGCTTCCTATCTTCAAATCTACTATCCTCTCTCTTTGTAAGTACTTGATCAAAATCAAATAAGGGTTGATACCATGTTTATGCAAGGAGTAATTTCCCTTTGCACTGGCATCTTTTTTTCTACTCTATCTATTATAGTAATTAGAGTTGTCTGTAACATACTTTTTAAAATGGAATTCTGTCCAAAAATGTCTGCTGTACTCGTACTTTCATCTGCCCCAATCTAGATCCACTTTAAAAATTTCCAGTCATAATCTAACTGTAGTTCAATAAGCTACAGTTGAATTTAATGGGCATAGGATTGCTGAAGGGAGGTTGGCTAGGAAATGAAAAGCTACTTAGATACAATGCTAGCCATCAAGTGGAACAGTTCATTCAGGAAATCCATATGCAGGTCCTCTGTCAATATTTTGGGGCAGGATTACATCTTCCATCTCTGTATATTCCACAAATATGTTTCTTGTTTTGGCTGAAATAGTCCCTGGTCCTGTCATCTGAGCATCACTATTCAACATTACAGGATTCCAGAGTTATATGAATCACACAAACATTGTATTATTTGGAATTTTATTTTCAGAAGTGAAATCATAAAATAAAACAGTAAAGCAAAAGGCGATTGCATTCTTACTTACCTGCTTACTTTGGCAACATCAGGTTAGCTACAAGCTATTTCACCCTCTGAATGTTGCATATAAGCTTTTGATTTTTATGGAGAGCAAAATTAGGACTGAATATGCATATCTTATGGATATTTTTCAGATGCACGTTTAAGAAAGTGTATCAGGCATTTATTAATGATAAACTTGGCATACCATATTACTTGGAATAACATGTTACTTATCTGTATGAACTATCTTCCTAAAATTTAGATTAATTCACTCAATCCATATTTTCATACATACATATAAGCATATATAATTAAACATTGACTTAATACATATATATATTTAAATATGAATTTTCTTGATGCCAAGAAACATTCATTCACTGCAATATATATATGAAGGTTTTCTAGTGAAGTCTTAGTATTCTGACAGACTTTGAAAGAATCTGTTGCTAGCAGTCAAGCATCAAAACATTTCATCCAATGCTGTATAAAAGCTGTTTTCTATGATACAGTGAACATCTTGAAACTTTTAAGTTCAACCGAGCATAGACAAAGCAGAAAAGCAGAAGCCTTGTCACTCAAGACTACCCATCATAGGGAATAAATAAACTTTTATACTCACTGCAGCACATTTTTGCTGAAGTTTTCTGCACTTGGATAGTACAAGATTTTAGTTTTCTGCTAGTAGGAAATGACTGCTGCAGAATATGGAATCCAGGTAAAACTACAAATTATTATTACAAAGAAACATCTGAAATGGAAAAGCTGTCTTGCTTGATATTTTATGGAAGATTCTATTTTGTTTTTCAATATAAATAACCTGTAAGGTCTTTTTCAAGTATGTACATATACACCATCTTATGTTAGAGCAAAGCAATCTTTCATGGACTGTGTAATACATTGTTTGGATGTCTTTCCTTTGCATCATTCCTTTTCCATCATTTCAGGAGCTGATGTCAGTTTTCATGTACCTGCTGTTTGCAAAACAAGGTTCAATAACTCTATCCATCATTTCCAACGGATTAGTGTTTTATTTTAATTTGTATTTGAGCACATTATCAAAAGATGACAACTCATCCTCCATCAGAAATCTTCTATGGTGGTCTAATGTCAGTTGCATGAGAATTTGTTCTGCTATTTTTCATATCACATCTCTTAGACGTTGTTTTTCTCTACACATTGCTTAAGAAAATTAGTGATGTTCTATGATTAACAGTGTTTTAGTACACCATGAAATCTTTAGTGTATATGAAATTATATTCCACAGTCATGTATTGCCATGATGGTTATGCTCTACCTTGTGAAAAGAGAATAGATATCTTTCTTCATCTCATATGTATTTCTGACATATACCATAAACTATGTCACAGCTTCCATTTTAAATATTCATTTTGAATGGAGCTTAATCTCTGTCCCGTTCTTTTTATTTTTACTATAAATTAAAAGTTATTGTTGAAATCTATTTATATTCTGATAGACATTTAAAAAATATATATATAAATAGTCATGTTCTATACTGTCTTGATTTTTTTTTTTTGAACTTTAAAGAGGATATATCTACCACAACTTTTTATTTCCTTATCTTGATTTAAAAATGAAATATTTTAAGAAAATGTTTTGGGGAAAGTCAGTTCTATATTCCTGAGTGGAGAAAGTGTAAGGGATTTTGAAAAACAGTAGTAAGTGTTTCATGGTCAGTTTCAGATTTCATTTGCCTCCCATAAATGAAGAAAAATACAAGCCTTACTATGTTAATATCTCATCAGGCACAGGTATTCCATCCTATTATTTTCCCACAGTCTAAAATTACTTCTGTGTACTCTCTCTGCCAGCTGTTCTCCATCTGGTCTGTGGAACCATTATAAGGACTAAAATTTACCAATTTACCAATCACATAAGGTGAATTTCATAGTCATAGAAGTTTGAGACCTGAACTATTCACTAGTCCAGAAGTGTTGGAAGCACTTTGCATCAATACAAAATTATATCCTCCCATTTTTATTGAGACTTGAAAACTGGAAAAAATGAAAAAGCAGGCTATGATTAATGCCTCTCTTAATGACCACATACAAGCATGCACAAATTACTTTTTTTTTTTAGTTGGTAGTAATTTTTGTTAACATAGAAAGGATCAAATGTGTTCTGTTTTTTGGGTTTCTTTTGATGACAGAGAAAACCTTTTTATTGAGGTCGGTAGTTTGGAGCTTTTTATATAAGCTCCACATTTCATATACACATTCTGTCTTTCCTATTTCTGACCAACCAACATATCCATTTTGTTCTATTCGCTTGGAATTGCCCAAATATACATATTTAGTTTCTATCTTTCAGTAAGAGGTACATTTTAAGAATAAATTGTAGGTCAGTTTCACCATATTGGTAGGAGCTCATCCCTTAGAAAATATCCTGGTTTCCTTCTTAGTTATTCTGACTCTTTTTCGCTCAAAAAGCTTGCAGGTTCAGAAGACTTTATGTTACACAACACATTTATAAACTGCATCTTTCCCAGGTTATATCAACAAACATTTAACAAATAGCGTCTTGAATTGATTTTAGACCTCCCTATTTTAGACAGATAATCACAATGATGAAATTAGGAGCCTGCTTGCCCAAGACTCTTTCTATTTCCAGTGGAAAGAGAAGGAAAAGAATGTCAGATCTTAGTTCATAAATGCTGAGAATATTTGCATCTCCTTGACAATATAGAGTACTTTGAGCAGCTAGGTATCTAACTACAATGCCTCCGTTGAGTGCCAAAAATTATATTAGATGAATCCAGCCATAATCTATCTTTAGGAAAATGTCATCAACTCTAGGCAGATCTGTCTTGTTTCTATCTTCTCTGGCCATTTTTTATTTTATATTGTTCAGTACTAATGTCACTACCACTTCCGTTACTCTGCATTACTCTGGTTTGTGCAACAATGTCAAAATTAAGCCTTATCTCATTTGTTTTCACACCATTCATCATCTTCTTACAGCTTTATCCCAATCAACATTTTTTCTGGACAGTGAAGCTATTGTCAGACTTCACCCATGTGGTATATATTACCCTGTTGCTTGCATAGTGTAATCTTTCAAAATTCATTCATTGTTTCTCCTAAGCTGGAAACGCTCTTGGCCTTTCTGTAACTCTGTACATCACCTATCAAGCCTCATTCCTTCCAGAAATTTAAACAGTCATGATGATAGTGTCAGGGCAATGTCCCCATTTATTGAACTTCAATTTAAACTAGGTTCAGCACATCTGAAAGTGACAGGAAATGGGCAGCATGGCTGAAGGTATTTTCAAACAGGGATGGCTGTTCTGGGAAAGAGGACCTGACTCAATCATGTTTTCTGCTTGTTGGTAAGTGAGGTCTCCCGGTCTGCTCCAACGGTTCTGGCTGTTTGTCTACTCAGTTCTTCTAGCTGGAGTTTGAAGAGTTTTTGGCTACCTGTTTAGCAGTCACAGTTGGGTTTTTAGTATTGTAATAAAAAATTACAACGGTTTCCAAGTTTTTGCTAGTGAAAACAAATTGGTGATATTTGGAAAGAGGGTGCAGTCATGAGTGTTTCAAGTAGCATGGTATTTGGAAAATCTGTGTTCTTATTTACAGAATCAAAGTATGAGAAAATGTTGACAGCTAGCCCAGTGTGAGCAACTGAAAAGTTTTCTCATTGATCAATTGCTTTGAAGTACCTTTTTCAGATATTTAAATAAACTGGACAAATCATTTTTGTTATTTTTATGCATTATTGATAATCACAACCCCTCCTTTTGCAAAAGCCAAGCTATGAAATTGGAATATGTTTGAGTTTTGGCCATTTGTCTTTCTACACAATTGATCAGTATGTCCATCATAGCTGTTTTTAGTGTATAATTTTTTTTCTTTTTTTTGAAAATACATTCCTATCATAATCTAATAAACAATTTGAGTAAAGCAAAAGAGACAGCATGCTTTCAAATGCTGAATTCAAAACATTTCAGGGAGATATAACTGAGATATAACTGATAAAAGAAGATACTAAGCAGACTGCCATTTGTACACAGCTAGAATGTAAACAGAATATAAAACTTGTGTGACAGTAGAACAGGGCTTATCAACTGTAAAATGAAACTTTTCCTTCTCTCCTTTAAAAAGCAGAAAAACACTAAAAAAACAAACAAAAATCTAGCAAGAGAGCAATGCTATAAAAGGAGTTAAAAGAACTGGGTTTCTATAAGAGGAAAATAAATAGTTCTTCATGGAAGTTGAAACGCAAATCAGCAACAATGTAGCAGAGAAATATGAGAGAGTTCAAAATAAGTTGGGGGATAAATTGCTTTGAGGTATAGAAATCTCTCAGGGAAACAGAAGAACCATTTGTTCCAGTAAATTGATATAGTAAGCTAGACTCCAGAAAAATCATAGCCACTTAAAAATAGATCAAAGACAGAGCTGAAGTCTAACTAAACTAGAGAGTGAGGATCCTACAACCTCTTTGGAAAATGAAATAAATTGCACTGAGTCCATTTTGTGTAATAGATATTGTTTCCTCTGTGGAAACGAACTTCTTGCTAACCTTCCAAGAAGAAAGCAGGTGTGTGAGCTTTTTGTTTGTTTGGTTGGTTGGTTTTTAAGTATTTTAGGACTACTTCAGGAATCTCTAGAAAAATCTACAAAATTGTAGACTGATTTATTAGGCAGACCGCAATTTATCACACTTGGAAGGAAGAACTTTCCTGCAACAACACAGGCAAGAGCCTGCCTGGCTGTGAGCTGCTCTCCTGAGGTGAGAGCAGCATAACCAGGAGATTGAGGAGAGTCATTATTCCTCTCTCCTAGCACTTGTGAGACCAGCACATCTAGAATTCTGCATCCAGTTTTGGGCTCCTGAATACAAGAAACCTCCAGATACAGAATGGAGCAGCTAATTGAAGTGACCCAAGATTTAAAAAAAAAAAAAAAAAAAAAAAAGGCCCATTTTAGTTGCCTAGTTTAATGTAAGGCGCAATAAACATTTTTGTAATGGAAGCTAAGGTAACAGTTAACTGCGGCATACAGTAGAAACTTCTATAGTTGTTTTGATGATCATCATGTATCAGGGACATAAGATTTCATTTTTCTGGACTAAATAATCAAACTGAGAAAGGGATGTATCTCAGTTTTTCTATTTCCAAGATACTTAAGTGCCTTAATTGGCATTATGAATATTACCTCCATCTCTTTCATTTTCAAAATGTAGAATCCTCCCTGGTCATGAAATATCAAACTCTTTCCAGCACAAACTCAGGAAAGTCTATTTTTCTTGTTGTTTATTTTCTCTATTTTCTTTCAATGTTTCTGGAAATTATACCCTACCATAAAGAACCTCTGCCAACATGAATTGTGCCCTTGTGGCCCTGCGCTGGACTCTCTCCAGCAGCTCCACATCCCTCTTGTACTGTGGAGCCCAGAACTGAACCAGGGCTGAGTAGAGAGGCAGAATCACCTCCCTCGACCTGCTGGAGACGCTCCTCTTAATGCACCCCAGGATCCCATTGGCCTTCTTGGCCACGAGGGTACACTGCTGCCTCATGGTCAGCTTCTCGTCCACCATGACACCCAGATCCCTCTCTGTAGAGCAGTTAAACCTAAATATTTTTTATAGAATTTCAGTTAAACTGACTTAGTTATTTAGCATAAAGAAATATAATCCACCCTTTTGAATTCTTCATTACTATAAAAGGAGTGGGATGATAAATGTAGTTTGGCAGAACTTTTTTCATTATGTCTTTACATAACTGAATGATTTTGAATACCTTTTTCCATCTGTTGGAACAATGTCTAAAACAGAGGTTTTGAATGTACTGTAGTCATTAAAAATCCTGTGGCAAAGCTTGAAAAGTAGATCAAGTCATTATTATGAGAAAAAGGAGCATTTTGAAATCCAGGACCAGGAAGGACTAGTTGAGCTTTTTCATTTTCAGACATTATTAGGTAACCAGGAAAAAATGTCTAGACTAGAATGGTCTAGGACAAATTCGCCCTGTGACTTTTTTTTTTCTTTTTCTCTTCTACACTCTCAGTAACAAACCTTTGGTCAAAAAGCCAGTGCTAGAGTAAGAGAAAACAAGAGATTCAAAATATAACCAAAATATATGTTGTATATAGTATAACCAAAATCTTAGGACACTATTACAATACCATGTGCTGATGGCGTAAGGTGATCCTAGACCACCTAGGTTCCACCTAGACTAGGTGGAAGTCTAGGATCCTCACACCTTGCCCTGCCCTGCCTAATTCCTGGGTATCTGTCATCAGCAAAGCATCCCTGTGTTATTTTGTTAAGTTCTGCAGATGGTTTTAAGTCCTGCTCCTTTATTGCACTGGGACATCAACTTTGATTTCAGTGCTTGTTTCACCTCAGCTTCATTTCCTAATTATTTTTTTTAATTTGGGTGGGGCATTGCACTCGCTGATTATTTCAGAGGACAAACAGAACATGTAAGCATATGAGTACTCGAGTAAAAGCAATATTTTCAGGTAGGTTTACATTTTCTCTTAAAGTTTGATTACAAGTGGAATTGACATGTTCTTTTTTAGAATTAATCTTTCTCAAAATAAGAAAAACATACACGAGGACATAATTGTTCTGAATATTCGTATCTGCTAAAGCAGCTTTATTCTACAGTATCTGCTTAGTCAAAAATATTTATCACTTCCCTAACAATAATTTTCAGTTGATTTCTATTAGTAAAAAAGATCTAGGCATGGGGAGCCTTTTTGATGATTTTCTCCATTCGGGGTTTCTGAGTTTGTGTCTATGGGGATCTTTGAGAGCATGTAGCAACATTCTGAGTTTCAAACCTGTTTCTCTAGTTTCCATGCTCTTTGAGTTTCACCATTTAAGCTTTAAATGTCAAAAGAAGTGATGTGAACTAACAGAGACTGCCAATGCATAGGGGAAAGAGTGAATTATACAGGCAGATAGAGAAGCTAATCCTTGGAAATTCTGTAAGAAACTGAAAATATAACTCTTAATGGAATACGGCAGTAAAATAGAGCCAAGTGCACATTCATCTCTGTTGTCTGTTTTTATTATAATAATGAAGAAAGCATGAACAATTTCAAATATCACTTTTTAATGAAAAGATTACCATAAAATCATTATATTTTTTATAGTAAGTCTGTATACTTATATACACTTAATAGACATTTTTTGATTCTACTAACTTAAGCATATTATAAGTTTTATGCTTCCTGTGATAAAAGATCAAGCTATGCTAACTTCAGTTTTAAAAACTAACAGCGTTCCTATTTGCAGGAAGCTGACCTGTTCTGACAGTGTGCTTCAACAAAGAAATTCCTCTACTTATTTCTGTGAAATAGTGTTAAAACATCAAATCTATCACAAGCATCCACAAAGAGTTATCCAGTTTTAACATGATTTTAATAAACATCTTCCATAGTGATCTTCCCATTGTCAAAAGGACAGATTTTGATATTATATTTGATATTATTTAATATTTGATTTGCTAATGATCCATTAATTAGAAAACAATATTTCAAAACATTTGAGTTTCCATAAATATGAATTTGTTCATAAAAAAAAATTCAGTTTAAAAATAAAGGCTGTTTTAGTAATGGCTATAGGTGCAAAATAAATATTTTACCACAGTCTGGTCTTATAATCATTCCAAATGCTCTTCTTTGTTAGCAAAATTTTAACTTGATACTCTGAAAAACTCTGAAAGAGTTTTATGCAAGCATAAAACAAAGTTTTAAGAAAACTAGTAGTATGAAATCACAGAGTTCATGTTTTACCTGAGTAAGTACTTGAGTCAATAATTAAAAATTTATGTTAATTTTGACCACAAGTTAAACAAAATTCCTCAGGTTGGCTCTTTTATTTGGTAGTACTGATGCTGATTGGTAATAGCCATAGGTCAAGGTGCTTTTCTGTATGCTGTTTTCCATGACTAATGGACAACAGGCTTGTAAATGCCTTATTCTGTCTTTTGTTTGTGTGGAAAACTGTAATTCTTCAAAGCAGGACTGACTATATCCCATTATCATTTAAGACATACAACCTCCCTGAAATCTGTAAAAACACAACACTTAGGTTTTCAAAAACTGTGCAACTCTTAGTCAGGTGGTCTTTGAACTAAGTTTTGGAAACAAAAAAGTAAGTAAAACGAAGTAACTCTTGGACTGTCGTCTTCTAATTTCAGTTGTTATTCTGATGTCTCATATCTGATTTCCCCTGATGATGGGGAAAAATGACCTGAAAATAGGTGTTTATATTATAATACTGAGTTGCAACCAGTGCTGTTTCAATTAGAAAAAAAGGATGAGGTACTGTATCTTCATTTAGTCTTTTCCTTGCACAATAATAATGAAATAAGAAAGAAATGTAAATTGTTAAATTCTGACTCAAATGAAACACATGTACTGGCTGAAAATGGGAAGTAGTAGTCAAAATGATATGCTGCATGTGAAATAGAGGCTGAATTAAGAAAAATGAAAGAGGATGCTCACTTGCTAGTTGTAAAGCCAAAGTTAGAAACCACTGAAGATCAGCATTTTATAAAAGGCTATGCAAGACAGCAAGGAAGTAGACAGATTTGGATCCAGAAAATCCAAATGGCAAATTGATGGTTAACTGCTTGCAGTTGTAAGGACAAACACAGAAACTAACAAAGTTGGGGGGACCTTCCTCTGGGGCGAGTTTATAGTTGCTAGAAAACTGTGATGCTGAATTAAGGGGACCAGAGGTGAGTCTACAAGAGTTAATGGGAGCTAAAATTGGAGACTGATAAATTTATACAATATGGACTTTTGCAAGCATGTCAGTAAGAATATAATAGTCCTATTTTCATGGTAAAGAAGCCACATTTTACTGAATACAGGTTGGTACAAGATTTGAGAGCAATCATCCAAATAATAATAGATGTGCATTCAGTGGTATCAAAGCCATATGCTCTTTTAACTAAAAATGCTTGTATGTTATGTTACGTGCTTGTATGTTATGTTACAATGTGCAGTGAGGTGTTTTGCTGTGTAAAGGAAGAGTTCAGAAAAGATGGGCCCTGATGGGATGCACCCCAGAGTGCTGCGTGAGCTGGCAGATGTCATAGCTACGCTACTCTCCATCATCTTTGAAAGATCCTGGAGAACGGGGGAGGTGCCAGAGGACTGGAAGAAGGCCAATGCCACGCTAGTCTTCAAAAAAGGCAAGAAGGAGGATCCGGGCAACTACAGGCCAGTGAGCCTCACCTCCATGCCTGGAAAAGTGATGGAACAGCTCATACTGGCTGTTGTCTCCAGGCACATAGAGGACAAAAAGGTGCTCAGGACTAGTCAGCATGGATTCATGAAAGGGAAATCATGCTTGACTAACCTGATAACCTCCTATGATGGGATGACCAGCTGGATAGATGAGGGGAGAGCGGTGGATGTCATCTATCTTGACTTCACCAAGGCTTTTGACACCGTCCCTCACAGCATCCTCCTAGACAAGCTCCGGAGGTGTGGGCTGGATGAGTGGTCAGTGAGGTGGATTGGCTAGACGGCAGAGCTCAGAGGGTGATAATCAGCAGTGCGGAGTCTAGTTGGAGGCCTGTGTTGAGCGAGGTTCCCCAGGGGTCCAGTCCTGTTCAATTTATTCATCCATGACCTGGATGAAGGCACAGAGTGCTCTCTCAGCAAGTTGGCTGATGATCCGAAGCTGGGAGGAGTAGCTGACACGCCATCCAGACATGGGACAGACTAGACCACTGGGCGGAGAGAAACTTCACGAAATTCAACAAAGACAAGTGCAAGGTCCTGCACTTTGGGAGGAATAACCCCAGACACCAGTACAGGCTGGGGACCGATCTTCTGGAGAGCAGCTCTGCCGAGAAGGACCTGGGTGTCATGGTGGATGACAGGCTGACCATGAGGAAGCAGTGTGCCCTCGCGGCCAAGAAGGCCAATTGCATCCTGGGATGCATTAAGAAGAGCGTCTCCAGCAAGTCGAGAGAGGTGATCCTGCCCCTCTACTCAGCCCTGGTGAGGCCACATCTGGAGTACTGTGTCCAGTTCTGGGCTCCACAGTACAAGAGGGATGTGGAGCTGCTGGAGAGAGTCCA
>JAWLRI010000923.1:7193727-7276692 GCA_034781795.1 Crypturellus tataupa | reverse complement strand
TTGCTCAGATGGTTCCCATCAGTCCCCACTAGCTGGTCGTCATAGAACAGAGTCCCATGGTCATAGAAACCAAAACCTTGTTGCCAAGCCCAGCGGTGCAGAAAGCCCAGCATTGTTTAGCCTCAAAGCGGAGGCTCAGGAGGATCTTGTGTATCAGTGTTTGATTGGTGAGTGTGAAGAAGTTAGATTCAGTCTCTGCTCTGTGGTACTCAGTGAAATGAAGTAAGGCAGTGGCCATGAACTGAAATACAGATAATTCCCTTTAAGCATGCAGAAAAACTGTTTTCCTGTGAGGGTGATACTCAATACTGCTCTTGTTGATCCTGCTTTAGCAGAGGGGTCTAATGGATATGGTTTTCAGAGGTCCCTTTCAAATTCAACCATTTGTGAAGATGTGGTTAAATAAATACTGTGCATATTAAATAGTTTGAGTCTAGGCTTCCTCTGGAGTATTGGTGTTTACTTTGTTGTGTTTGTTGTGTTTTTTTTTCTTTTTTTTTTTAATTTAACTTTGCAAAACTGCACTGATAACATTTATTTACTGAAGATGTAAAACATGAGATGACTTCAAAACAGACCATTCTCCATTCCCAGGACAGTGAGGTTAAACAACACATGCTTAAGTTTTCTTAAGAAAATTTTTGTTTAGTGTTTCATCTAAATGTTGGCTTGAGGTCTGATCCTACAGCATAAAGATTACAGTTTTGTAAATTCCCTGAAGCATGCATAGTGCTCATGGCATTCGGGGAAAAGTAAAAACATATGATTTGGAAAAAGCTGTCTGAGTGCAATCTTTTTGCTGCCTGTGAAGAAATTAGTTCTTTGTCTGTGTGGAGTCTTTGATGCATGTACCATATTCAGAAACAATATATAGCTAAAGCACTTGGTAAAACCTCGTTCATAGCTGAGTTCCTCGAAGATAGTAAGATGGGAAAGGTCTCTGAAATCAAAATATATAAACTAAGTTCAACTGCAGTGGAACACCCAAGCTATACCTGAGTTCTTTATGATAAAACTATAGCTTCCTCTGGATGAAGAGTTTATTAGTGACTCTTTGAAATTTCTTTGAGGTATAAATTACATAGTACATCTGTGGAAGCTGTTAATCTGTTACTTTGAGAAAGTTTCAGTTTCCTTGAATGGAAATTACTGGAATTAAGTTTACTAAGCATATTTACAGAGAGCAATGAGAAAAACAGTCTTCTGAAGGAAGCAGTAAAATCTGAAATGTTTAGTACAATGAATCAAAATAAGAGTTCCCAAAAATTAATCTGAATTCATGAGGACTGGATGGTTTTCTGAAAATGCACATTTTTCAGATACTTTGAATAACTTTATTCCTTTTTTTACCCATTAATCCACCTCACAGAAAATATACTGTGAGCCCTTCAATAAGACAACCATCTGTACAGAACTTAACTGATTAATAGTTTTCAACAGAGAGGGTAAAAAATCTCTGATACAATATATTGATACATTCCTCTCTGGCATAAACCTTCAGCATCTCTTCCATCACCTTTAAGTATCTAGAGCATGTCTGAACTTTATGCTCCAGTACCTGCTTGCTATGTTATATCTTAATTTAGACTCAAATAACTCAGAACAATATAAGCAGCAAACTGGTCAGTTTTTGTGAAGTTTAAAAGATTTGGAATGCCATTTCTTCATTAACCAATTTTTTAAGTTTTCTTCATCTATATAGAAAAGCTAGTTCTTATTACATACAGTGCACGTACAATGTAATATACAGAGACCTTAATTTTCAGAAAGCTTTTGGTAAGAGATGTTAGTATAACATCTTTGAAGGTTTGAGGACTATCAGATGTCAGAGAAGTTGTTTTTTGTAGAAGTGGGAAAGCTTCTGAGATTAGCATATGAAGAAAATGAGCTGTAGGTTTCAGAAGTAATTGGAAATAAAGAATTTGCCGTTTAGACTTCCATTTAACTTAGAAGACTACAAAAATTGCTAGAGAACTGCATGAACTGCAAAAGGAGACCTTGTATATTCTAGGTTGAGCTGAGAGTTCCCTTGTACTAAGTACAGTTTAGAGTGTTTTTTTTTTTAAATAAAAGGCTGTTTTTTAATTGACAGTAAATTAATATGCCATCACTGGAATAGAACAAGCTCTTCCTTTTCAGTCTTTCTGAACATTATTTTTTGAGACTTGCTTCTGTATATTTTGTTATGAAAGCCAGAAGTTGATTACCATTTTTTTATGTACCTGCCTGCACTCACCCCAAGAGCCTTGTTTAGACTTTCTAGTGTTTTATCTTTCGCGAAGAAAAAATGTGGGGAGGGAAAGAAGGGGAAAATTGCAAGAGACTGGAATCCCATCACTGTGAAAGGCAGAACGTGGGGATCCTGGAGTATTATGGGACCTTTTAGTGGAAGAGTTAGGGTTTTATATGTTTTATATAGCGTTTTATATGTAAATAAAAAACATGAGGTATGAAACTCCTAATCTTACTAGCAGTAAACTTTTATTCAAGCCAAAATTAGAGTTGTAGTTCTAGTTCATAGTATAGCCTGGTGATTTTGTTAACACTCGCCTATTCGATTGTGAGACACTATGGAATATGTAGCTTTACATATGAGTTTTATTTGGTTTTATTTAGTAGTGCATGTGATCATGTCTGTTATGAATGAAGTGATATTTGCCGAAGAAGACAGAATTTGAAATGGAGAGGGACTTAGAAGGTCAGAAGGAGAAGGGTTGGCAGCATCAGGTAATGGAGCTAGAAGTTCCTGGATTAACACTTTTGTCTGAAATTGAGTCAGCTAGTGTCACGTGTTAGCTTTATTCCTGTCAGTAAGCTGAACTGAGTTGACGGCCCAGAGAAAGAACCGCTGACTATTCTGAGATGAAGAGCTCTCCATTCTTTAATCAATATCTTGGGTTTGGATTTAGAGGTGATTGATAAGATTTGATTTTCTTCATTTTCTAACCTTTTGCCTGAGGGTTCAGTTTCACATATGCCAGTTCAGCTATGATTGCATGCTAATTATTCATGCCACCAGTCAGCATTCTCCCTTCCTGCCTCATACACCCCGCCACTGCCTGGAAGAATGAAATAATAGTTCTTCAGATACAAAAGATATATCCATATATCCATTTTCGAGGAAAATAAATTTAAATTTTAGCTGATAATTACAGAATAAATTATTTTGTCCTTACTGCAAGCTTCTTTTCTTTTTCAGGACCATTTGCAATTGCCAGCCTTATTTTATTTTATTTTTTTTTGCCTATGCCTTCCATTATTATTACTGTATTTTAACTTATGTTAGTTTCATGGTAGTAAAACTGTCTTAGAATTTAGTTTAAACTAAATTTGGGTTAAAAAAAAGAGTGTTTAGCCAACATACTCAAAAGCAACTGATCAGAAATGTATTTCCTACAAAGCCAAGTGAAAGTTACCTTTTTTCCTAATGTATTGAACCCATAGTTTTAAATGTACCAGTAATATGAAGGGAGAAAAGGCCTTGGCTTCTCTCAGAGGAACAGCAGTCAGCAAAAGCCTCCTAGTCTTCTTAGCCTGAAGAATGTGTGTCTCTAACAGATTGCCAGGAAAGATTAACTGCTGCAGGTAGCACAGCTGCTGGTTCAAACAATTTTGATCTTTTTATATCTTGTGCTCATTCTGTTTCCACATGGAATTGGTCTGCTTGTTATGGAGAGCTGCAGGTAGCACAGCTGCTGGTTCAAAAGAGCCTGGTCCCCTTATATCTTCAGTGCATTGGTTTTACATAGCACTAGCCCAGTTGTTTTGGAGAGCCCCAAGGAAACCATTTTACAAAATAGTTTGCTAACCTTTTCAAGGAGTAAAATATGCTCTCTTTTTTCATCTTTGTAGTGGAAAAGCTTTTTCTTCAAAACAGTATTTACTGAAGTTTCTTTGCAAAAACTTTCCTAAGAGAGTAAGAAAAAGATACCATTTAAAAAGATGAATTAGAAAAACTATAAATATAAAAATCCCCATGCTTAACTGTTTCTCAGTATGAACACAGTCTCTGTACATACCACTTTAGGTTTTTAGTAGTCCCTAAGGATGGGATGTATTTCATCTACTTTATTCTTTTAGAAAGTGGGTGACCAGTCTGTTTTCCAGTCTCTATAGTTAGTCAAAAGAAGCAGACATACATATTTGCCCATCTGAAAAAAGACCAAATGGGATTAATTTCCCATGCGATGCTTTTTATTTATTTATTTCTGAGTGCAAAAACTGGGGGTGCAGAGATAACTGGTTTCTCTATATTTATGGGATTTAATATCTTAGAGAAAGTTGTGCTAACTAGTTTCTACTGCAAACATAATGAGAATGTACTTTGATGGGTATTCTAATCAACTGATATACGTGCATTTTGGGGAACCTCTGGACCTTTACACAGTATGGACTGCGTGCATCAGATGTTGCTTTTGTAATACAAGAAAATCTTTGCATGATGGATGACTAAGGGTAGTAGATTAGGGCACAGAAAATGAAGAAGCTCAAAAATGTCAGTGTATAACTCTTATTCTACCACTATGTAACTATTCCAAACGGCAGGTGAGTTTTGGTGTATCTAAAATAATTGCTTGCAAGATCTTTTTATTTACTGACATACATGTTACTAAGTAGTCTCACTGATAACCCTTCCAGTAGCTGAGTAGAAGCTGCTAGGAATAAATACAGCAGATTTACATTTAAAATATACTTCAAAGAGCAGTCTCTTTTCAAGTAAAAAACAAACAAACAAACAAAAAAAAAAAACAGAAATTGGATGGAAAGTGATATCTTCCAGGCTGAAGGAAGCTTTTCCCTCTCTTTGGAGCACTCTGTGTCTCTTTTCACTATAGTGGCTATTTTTTCCTCGGGTAGCTCATACTAACATTTTTTCAGTCATTTTTCTTCAAAACTTAGCGGAGGTAGTGAAATGTTAGCAAAATATTTATTTAAAGAGACAGAATAACAGTGAAGACCAAAGAGAAACTATAGTGAGGCTCTGCTACAGACCCCTACAGACTAAAGAAACCAGAAATGGAACAAAAATTAATGGTCTGAGAATTAAAGATCTTGTGATAAGATAATTTGCTTTTGGGGGAATTACAATGAAATAGACATCTGTTGGGTAGTGAATACAGAAATATACAAGCCATCAAAGAGATTCTATAGTTAGCTAAGAGACATTTTCATGATCCAGAACATAGAGGATCCATCCATGAGACAAGACATTCTGTATTACCTTCCCAGTTGAGATGATTTGAAACCATGAACGTGTTTGATAATTTGCTGTTAAAGGATCATTTCTGTTTTCCCAAGAATGAATAAAATTCACTAAGGAACGAGAGTGATAATTAGCAAAAAAGAGAGATTTATAGATTCCTGAAGCTTCTATGGACTAGCATAAGGTCAGTTCCTATCTGTGAAGTTATTATATGAGGTTTTACATTCTGATGATGTAAATAAGTTCTACTTGGAATTGTGGGGATGCACAAATCTAAAAAAGAAAATCTAAACTGATATCTTCAGAACTGTTTATTGAGTGGCAGAATATAGATAGTATAAAATATATAATACGTATAAATAATAATATATATTTTAATGTAGGGACCTTGGGAGGTTTTAATAATCTAGAAAAGTGATGTTCAGAACTTTGAAGGTCAGATCTTGCCAGGATTATTCATATGAACTGTATCTTGTTTACTAAGTGGTTTCTAAAAAAATGATTATAATAGCTGTGCATGTAAGAAAATGAGCAGACAGAATAAGGCTGACAAAATCTGGCCTTGCTTATTGCTAATATCAGAGACAAGCCCATATCGGTGCTATCTATTCATTTAAGTCGTACTGCTTTAACCAAGACTGTAAAGGGCATTAACCTTCCTTAAGACCTTTCAGAAAGAAGCAAATTTAAAATTGCACAGTAATTTGAAGATTACATTATAAGCCACATAAAAAGATCAATTTCAACAACTACCTGTCATCTACTGGGATAAAGGAATAAAATGGGAATAGTCCACTGGAAAGGCTGCTGAGGTTCCAAATAGCCTTCACAGAATTTGGCTGTGATAGACACATAAATTGTATGGATATTTTTGGTAAGAAGCTTGGAAACTCTTCTAGGAAATTAATTCTCCTCTGATGAAAAGAATGGAAGTACTCTGGGGTATATTTTAGAAATCTTATTTCTAAGATTCATCTGTCTCTTACCACAAAGAAGGAGCAATGTTCAATCTATTTGCTGTCTATTGCTGAAGATTCTTATCTCTCTGCTATATGAAATATGATGACATTACTCATTTAATCCATTTCTTCCCCCAAAAAATAAATTGGTCTTTTTAATGGCTAAGGGTTTTTAGAATATATATTTTCATTATAATATTTCAAATTCTGGGACTTCCTAGTTATCCATGCTCCCTTAGCAGTCATTAAAACTGTTGGGTAAATTCATCTTTGGGATAACAGGACTATTCTGTACCATCCGTGGGAAAAAAGGGTGTATGCTAACATACAAAGATGAAAAAAAGGTCTTTGACCCTGCGTAGCTGATGTCACGAGCCAGGAGCGTAGCACACCGTCACGGCCCGGCTGTCCCACTACGTACCCGCTACTGGGCCGCGTATCCTTTTTCAGCTTCCGCGCTATATTCCGATGCCAATGAGCGGGCCTGGCCTCCCAGCCACCCCCGGGGGGCGAGGCTCCCTTGACACTTAGCGCGCAGCTGCAGGGGAGAACAGCTGCACTAATCTTCCTTGGATCCTCAGGTAAGAGAGGTCTCGCGATAGAGTGGCACCCAGGGGTGCGCCTCCTTCTCCACTCCAAGTCGACTCCACAGAGGCAAGGAGTGAAGTATCAATACCAATTAACCAGCAACACCACAACTAGAACAGGAACCAGAACCTTTATTAGGGAAGAACAGGGGTTTTTATAAGGTAAGTAAGGGGAGGAGAATGGGCGGAGAGTAGGAGGAGATTGGGAGGAGAAAGGTGGGAGCTGCTGGTGATTCGGGACACCCCAGTTGGTGGGCGGGCGGCCTGGAGCGGCCAGGCCCCCACCTTTGGGGCCTCCGGCCCCCACCCTTGGGGTTCTGGCACCTTCTAGAAGATGCCAGATGGGCTGCAGTTAGGCCAGCAGGCCTAACTGCGCCTGCGCAGCCTCCAGGGGTCGTACAGAGGGCACTGGGACCCCCCTGTACACAGCCCCAGTGCGCATGCCTCGACCAAGGTTTATCTAAAGGTCATAATGATGTTCTATAAAAGCCTAAAATCCCAATATGAACTCCCTACACGTAGCTATACTTTTATCAAATGAGAACTAACCTTAATGTGATTTCAGAATTGAAAGCATCACTTTCAGTTAGGTAATTCTATGTGAACTTCCTCTTCCCACTCTTTTTAAGGAATAAATATTCAACTGCATGCATTCATAATTGTTCCCTATTAGGATTTCATTCTACAACATATGTATTGATATCCTTAACTTGAAACAAAAACGCGTATTGAATTAAGTTAGGTTAATTTATCTCTAGGCAGCTACACTGCAACTGATAGAGACTTGTTTTAAACTCTATTTCAGTGAAAACCTTTGGTGGTGAGACTTGCAGATTTCAGTGTTATTTAACAAATGTCAAGAGTAGAGGATTCTACATTTGTGAAGGAATGAATATTAGTATAATTTAGTTCAATTTAATTGGACTGTCACTAGATTTACTCTAGAGTGAATAAAAGTGAGGTCAGCATTAGATTTATTTAATAGTGTTAAACTATACCAACAGGAAGGAAGAATTTTTTTATTCCATGGAGTTAGTCTTCTTCCAAAGCTTTCACTAACTTTGGCAGGAAGAATACAAAAAATTGCTTTTGATCTCTTTCTAGAAAAAGAGTACATTTGAAGTCAGCTGGAAGTTACAATGTTGAGGATGGAATTCTATGTTGAAGTGTATGCAAGCAGTCACAGTAGATAAAAATACTTCAAGGCATGTAAAATATTTAAATAGATCTCAAAATACTAAGTATTTTTCAGTATGCACGTTATAGAATCTAGAGTTTTGAGAAAGTTTGGATAGGTATGTTAGCAGGCATATGCTTTAGTTGTTTGAGGTGTTTTTCTAATTATTATCTGAATACAATATTATTGTATGATGGGATGCAACGGATAATATATGAGTTTGCTAAAACCACTGCATATATCAGTTAAAATTTTCTCGTTTTCTCTTTTGTGTTTCAAAATAAGTAGATCATCTTTATACTCTGATACACTTAATGGTGTATGCTATACAGACTGCCTTCCTTGTTTAAATGTGGGTATATTTAACTCTTTGTGTCCATTAATTATGTTAGTACAGCACTAAGGAATCATATCCAAGTAAGAAATTTACACTCTTCATATGTCAGACTAGGATTTGGTATCAATACATTCTGTACTGCCAAATATCAGAACAAGGATATTTAGAGTAGCTGCCAAACTTGCTGAACAAGGTATGATGTGTCTTCCTACTTGTCTACTTCTTCTCTGGAATTTTCAGAATTTGTTGTTCTATTTCTTCTATTTTGAGATCCTTCCATAATCATGATTTTTTAATTTGAGTATTTTCATTTTCTGACAGGTAAAAAGGAGTTGTTACAGGAGTTAAGGGTACAAGTGTCTTCTATTACAAAAACTTTTTTTTTCCTATTGGAGATAAAATCTTTAGTGAGTGAGATCTCTGTTATAGCAAAAATGTGTTAACTAAGCCCATACAAGGGGCAGATAGGTAAAGGTGACTCAAAGCGTTCACCAGCTCTAATGAGGAGCTATCTACATGATTTAAAGTCAGTTACCCAAAACTATATCAGATTTTGCCAAAACAGCCGTTACTAGCCTGACATAGTAGCTCCTATGTTTGTCATTACTACTCCTGCAGAATTACCAGGGAGAGTAATGGCTGAGAAACTTCTAAAATGGCCTGCACAAACGCCAGGGTGATGTCTGTCTCTGGGTTTAATAAAAATGTATGGCATTGTATGTGGCCAGAAACTTTAGATTTTTTTAATGGCTCAAGGTTCATAAAAAACAACTGTGCTTTCTTGGTGTACAGGATACATTTATTCACATGCACCTGGGCAGATTTTCAACACGGCACACTTTCGGAACAGTAAGGGTTTCTTCCTGGGACATATTCCTCTCATACTATTTTGTTAGGAATAGGTGGGGGGACTAGATGATCTCTAGAGGTCCCTTCCAACCTCAACCATTTTATGATTCTGTGATTCATTTGCTTACATTTATTTTCCAGATCCTGACTAGACTTATGAGGTTTTCAGCGCTTTCTTATTTGGTTAAGAGCAGTTGGCGAAGGACCCAATTTTCCTACCGTTTTGAAATTGTTAAGTTTGCCTGTTTACCTGCTTGTTGATGCTGTTTTGCCTACCTGTATTTACACTCTCAAAGTAAGTTTCCTCAGAGTAACTACTACCTTGTATCTCATGTCATTGGTGATGTATAAAAATATGTCATGATGTTTAGAGAAATAGTTCCCTGTATTTAGAAGAAATTTTGCAGTTAAGGCTGAGTTTTAGAGGCCTCCTTTCAACTTCCCTTATTTCAGAGTTTCACTGTGAAACATTGAAACAGAGATGACTACAGATAGGTTTAGCAATTCTTTTGTGAAAGTCTTAGAGATCTGTGCTATTAGGCTTTGCTAAGAGCAGTAAAGTAGTGCAATTTAAGAAATATAGTGAGTGCTTCATTTTCTACTGTTTTAACTGTAAGCTTTCTACAAAATTGGCATAATTGTCTTTTAAAATGAGTATTTTTAGTACTTTTTAATTCAGTTTAAAAGAGACATTTCTTCTTATAAGAAATACTAGTTTGTAATGAAAAATGCATCAGAAGGAATACTCAGTGACAAAGGTGTTGTGTGGTGAAAATCCTGCTGGGTCTGTATTTACCACAAATGGACTGTGTTCTTAAGGTTTTAGTGGATGTTTTTGTCACCCTGTAGGTTTTCTTTTCAAGTCAAGAGAAGTTAGAATCAGAGAATCTGTATTTAGACCCTAAAATCTAAGCAAGAGAGAAATTTCAGTAGAAGAAAAGATTCACAAAACAAGATAAAGTGTATGATGAGAAGGCAAAAAGGAACTCCTCTTTTAGGCAGTTCAGGGTGCCGGTTGTGG
This sequence comes from Crypturellus tataupa, assembly GCA_034781795.1. Lineage (NCBI taxonomy): Eukaryota > Metazoa > Chordata > Aves > Tinamiformes > Tinamidae > Crypturellus > Crypturellus tataupa. The sequence continues at coordinate 7,266,559 of JAWLRI010000923.1, read as the reverse complement.
CTGGAAGAAGGTAGCACCTGGAGGCTACAAAGATCAGCAGTCTGATCCTTGTCAGCTGAGCAAAAGATTTCTACCTTTTGTTATCAGGTGACTCCCTGGGAGTGTCACTGTTTTGGGGATTAGGGGTATTCCACTGGTTGTAGAGAAAGCATTGTATAACTGCAGGCCTGGAGCACAGCTAACAGAGATAACAATTTGTGCAGTCAGAAAATTGTGCTGAAGGAAATAAATGTACAAGTGCTCAAAACTGGTACTGACAGGCCACAGGACACCCCAGGAGCTCCTCTGCAGGAGATGTGGTGTCACCAAGTAAAGGAGCTGTGGGACAATGTCAGCATTACAAAGAGGATGTTCACAAGGATGGAAGGTTGATCTCAGAGACAGGGGATGGATGCCCCCATCTGCTAACTTGACCTGCTGTGTAGGATGTTTACTGCTTGCCAGGCGCTCACATACAACATGTTGCAAAAAGGCTGCCAAGACGTGTCCAATCTTTGGACTTTTAGCTTTTGCTACTCATCCATATGGCACTTCTAGAGAAAATGGCCATATCAAAAGTAATTCCATGGTTCTGAGGGATGAGAGTGAAGAGCATGGGATCCATTTGTTATCTCCTTAATACTGTTGGTGAATAGGAAACTTTTCAGTAGAAGCAAATGGATCTTAAAAGTTAATGCAACTGATGTTTTTGACAGTTTTAGCTTCCAGTACAAGATCTTTGAGGATCAAAACTTGAGGATCCAATTGACAAAGTGGACGAGAGTATGTCTGCAGAGAAGGAGAGCTATAAACTAGGAATGTAAAGAGAGAGAGATTACAGCCTGTAGTTAAGTGAGAAGTGGTAGGCAGGAGTGGATGGTAAATAGTGCCGCGTGGTGGAAGGAGAGAAACATCAAGAATGATAAGACAGGATGAAAGGACACCTACTTCAATTCGGTGTAGATACACGTGTGCAAGCTGGGACACAAGCAGGAGGAGAGATGTGCTTGTAGCCACAGAACTGCAACAGCTCTGGAAAAACAGTACAAACTGGGGTCTGACTGTCTGGAGGGCATCTCTGCTGAGAGGGTTCTGGAAGTGTTGGTGGATGGCATGAGCAAGGAAGGATGAGAGCTGTGCTAACAGGAGCATGATCAGGAGGATGTCACAAGGAGTGTTTATTCCCCTCTCCTAAGCATTTGTGTGACCATATCAAGAATTGTCTGGATCACATCTGTCTAAATATGAGGAAAAACTACTTTATTGTGAGGGTGACTGAGCACTGGGGCAGGTAGCCTAAAGAGATTCTGAAGTCTCCTTCCTTAGAGATGTGCAAAAAGCCATCTGGACCCAATCCTGAGTAATGTCCTGCAGGTTGAAATGGGCTTTCAATGTGCTTGAAATGTGTGGTTGGATTAGATGGTTTCCAGAGGTCCCTACTAAACTTGTCTATTCTGTCATTCTGTGAATTCTTTTCTCCCCCACTACCAACAGAAGAAAAATTTTGATAAAGTGAAACAAGGAAAGTGGAGGACCCCCAAACTGGTTAGGAACTGGAGTACTTGTCCTGTGAGGATAGGAGGGAGCTGGCCTTGTTCATCCTGGAGAAGACAACCTTGGAGGAACCTAACAGCAGCCCTCCAGTAAATGATAACTAGGAGATTACCAAAAAGACAGATCCAGGCTGTTCACTGTGCTAGGAGGACAAAAGATGATAGGAGTAAGTTGGAATCAGAGAGATTCAGACTGGGTATAAGGAGAAACTTTCTTCTATGAGCATTAACTTTCTTCTATGAGCATTAATACTGGACCATGTTTCCTGGAGAGGTGGTGCAGTCTCAATCGGGAGTGTCGAAGACCTGCCTGAACAAAAGCCCAGAACTACTCTCACTGACACTAAATTAAAAAAAAAAATGTATATTGCATTTTGCCACTTTTACCATACCAGTTGTTACCATGAAAAAATCAGTGCTTTAACTTTGTACTAACTTTTGGACCATGCTTCAAACTCGGTTGGTAAGGAAGAAAAAATCTGTTGTAGCAAGATTTTCCCCTGTAAAAAAACAACCAGAAAGCTAACTGTGCGGCATCTTTATTAGCTTCCTTTGCTATTCTGAGTGCATTGTTGGAAATACAATGTGAGAGGCTTCTAATTAGAAAGATTCTAAAAGATCTGATCAATTGCATTGTTTGTTTCAAAGTTAATCTGAAGTTTTAAACAGCAGATGGTGCTGTTATCTTTAGGGTGTTTTATCTTAGTTATCTCTCTGTGTGCATATTATTTGTATTTAAATAGGCTGCAGGAAGTAGTTGTCTATTCTAACAACAAAGGCTACTCCACTTCATTTATTTTTCTGAAGTAGTTGCAATAGTATGAGTAAACTAAGCTGTTCCTTTGAGACTAGCTGCACCATAATTCAGCTTTCTGCTTAAATAGTAGCTGAATATTGATTAGAACCATTTCTTTGCTTCATTTTTATTTATTAGGTGTCTAGAAGAGCGTAGTTATTTGTATTAGCACGTTTGTTTCATATTTTTGAATTAATTTATTGGACTCGAAAAATATTTAAAGAAAAATATGCAGTTTTTAATCATTCTTACGCAATTTCAAAGTATTACTTAAACTATCACAATGTGTTTGCAAATGTAGGGGTTATAACAAAATTTTAAAAATCTTTTAAACTGTTAACAGCAAAACATTAAAGTGCAAACAATTCAGTTATTTTTAGTTAAATAAACTAAAGATGACTGAATTGCATGCAGCGTAATGAATGATTCCAGTTCCTTTTAGAAAATTATATATTCAGTCTTTGACAAAGGGAGTTCAAAGTTCAAGGAGAAGCCAAAGCAATTGGTGAATGAGCAGAGGTAAAGATAAACTACTGCAATAAAGAGTAGTGTGTCCCATTCACTGTTTACTGTTTTGTATCTTTGGAGAACAACCCAAAGCCTCCTATAAATAAATAGTTATTATAGTTACTGTAAATATTAGGAATGTACAGATAAAATGTTTTTAAGATGCAAAATTGGATTTTTTAACAGTACAGATGAATGTAAGAATTTCATATGGGTAAAAGAAATAGTACTAATATGAAGAATGTAGAAAAGCATTTAGAAATAACCATTATAATTCATCACAAAGGAAGGTAATGGAATTTTAAGACATAACTTCTGAAAGATGTTTTGAGTTAATATTTTTACATAAATTTCTAGTTAAAAATTTCTTTTCTTTTTTTTTTTTTAATAAGGGATGTGATAAATCTACTAAGGAACTGTGTAAGAGTCTCTTACAAGACTTGGTTCACATCACTTATTCACTATAAAATGCTTCGAATAAGGATTTGAAATTCAGCCGCAGTTTGTATCTGAGACACAACTAAAAATCTTAGGTACCTGTCTTTAGTAGAGATAACGTGGTGATGAAATATTTTGTGAAGGAAAAATTAAAAACTGCGAATATTCTTTTTTCAGGAACTGAGAACGGCACAATTTTATCTGCAAATGTTTCTGCAATTTAGCAAGTGTTTTGTAGAAAAATGCTGGTATCTGACCTCTAAAATGCACTGAATATTTTTTCATCACTGGCTTTTCATGTGATTTATAACTCTCTTCTGACTATACTGTATAGCACTCCAAATTTGCTCGCATGTGCTTCAGTAGAACTGTTCATTGCTTGAGACATTATCTAATGTAAAGTCAGTATCCCAATTCATTTCTTAGTTTACATTTGCATCTTCTACTTTTAAACTGTGTTAGACGGAGTGGATTCTGAGGTTTATCTTGGTACTCAACCTATTTATTTGTATTTTCTTTTGTTCCATTTTCTACCCAGCTTTTTCTTGCCTTTATGTTCTCTTCCCCAGATTTTGTTACTTTCTGTCACTTGCTGAATTCCTGGTCACTTTTGTATGAATTGTTTGGCTTTGTACAAATTTTCTACAAATGGTTCTTTGAACAGAAAGTTGAATTTGGATAACTTGTTGCACACCTCATATAAATCTCTCCTTCTTAGGATACAAAATGGGCTGTTTTCTCCTGTGATTACTTATAATGAAATAGTTTGCATCTTTCTTTGGAAAATGGAAAAAACATCCCATTTTTTTACTTAACTGCTGGAGTATGCTGAAGATGAGTGCTGGAGTTTGTCCCCTGAATTTCCATGGAAACTAGCTACAATATCTCACCCTAGTACTGGGTTGCCAGATAGGTTCACATGCAAACACAGGAAATGAAAAGGTCTCCAAGGTGTGACAGTGTATACTTAACCTATGAGTCTTTTCAGGAATATAGATTCTTTGATGCCTTGGGAAATGATAGTGCTGTCTTCTATGTCATTCTTTCCAATAATAACAGAGATAAAACTACATATTTAGTTAAAATACCTTGAATATTTTCAAGTAACATTCTTTTTGTTTTCCCTGCTAACAACATTATTTCAGTCATTACTTGCATTTGCTACAGGCTAAGTTTTACATTAAAAACAAACAAGCAAAAGTCTGTTTTTGATCAAGCTAAACTCAGAAAATGATAGTTTTCCTGTGAATGGGCCATTTTAGTGAATTCTCAGAAAATATTAGTTTCAGAGGAAGTTCTTATGTTAATTAGCACAGAAAGTAATTAGCAGAGAAATACCTTAAAAAATAATTATTACAGGAGTTGATAGTCAATGCATTCATAAGAAATTGCACCTAAAATTCCCTCGACTGTTTTGCAGGCATACATTTCCAGGAAAATAATTAAGAATAAGCTATTACTATATGTACTTTTTTGAATATGAAATTACAGATTTGTCAAAGGGTAGAAGTGAGTCCTTACTATATAAGAGTCCTGTAATGCACTCAAATCCATGCCTAATTCTGAGCATGGAAGCCAGACATAATGGGACATAAAGGTGTCTTTTTATGTGTTCAAAATTAAGGATGTATAAGTATCTTATTGAATTTTGCCCTTAGAAAAATATTTCCAGGACAATACTGGAAATGTGATGCTCATTATTGAATCTGTAAGCCGTTTTAATGAGTTCCAAAATACATATTCATACATAAATATGCATGAGAAAAATAATCTAAATCTTTACAAATGCATTGAATCTTTGCATGGTCATTAACAAATGAGTTTATTGAAACTACCATAGAAGCAAAAGTAACATTCTGGTCCTTTTTATCACTTTTACCTACTGAAGCCTCACACTTTAAAACCATTAAACTTTCTATTTGGGACTTGTTGACCACGCTAATTTCCATATACCGTCCCTGGAGAAGTATTCCCTTATATATTTCCTCATATAAATACACCTACAAGTGTGTAGTTTTCTATATACAGCAAAAAGTGTTCCTAAATGTATAGATGCTGTTTAATATGTTACTATTTATATTAAATAGAAAAGAGAAAGAAACTCCTTGCCTGGGAAAAAAATAAATACCTAACATGGAAAAAATAAATCATATGATTAATCTTCTCTTTTGTTTTTCCATCTTATTGCAATTACTTCTTTAGCAATTTTGTTTAAAGCATATCTTTTGTCTTTCCCTGAAAATTTGAAAGCTTTTGGATTGAAAGCTTAGAGAAGTACCTAAAATGGAATCAATAAAAAAATTTAAAATACCTACCTCTTTTTATAACTCATATTTAGAATGGGAGGAAAATAAGATAAAAATGCCAGTACTGACAGCATAAATCAAATAGCCTCCCTTCTTTTATCGATATAAAAATGTTTTTTTGTTGGAACATTCGAGACAGAATTCCGTATGTTTTAAATCCACCTACAGCTTAATAAGTTACTCTAAAACAGAAGCAGTAGGTTAACAGTCCTCTTGACCGTGCCAATGACTTGGAAAAAATGACAAAGAGGTTGTCTTCTCATTGAATTGTTTGGCTCATGTTTTATGCACAAGCACCCTTTACATCATCTGGCATGGATTGCCTTCCTGTTTCACCTCTGGGACAAATGCATCCAGATTAACAGATAAAAGGATCAGGGTAATTTTTTGTTCCAGTTTGAGATCACTTACATGATACAAGCTGCCATTGCAGGTTTGAATTTTATTTTTATATCTGTCTGCACCTTTTTATTAGAGATCCTCACTGAAGGTCCTTTTGATGTACTCCAGAACACTCCCAGAAATGTTTAATCATCGTTGGGAATTATAGTGTATTACACTTTTTAGCCTGCTAGTCTTCTGTTATATACTTTGGTGCATATTGAGGCAACATTGACTAAAATGTATTGTAAAGGTAATTCAGTCATGTAAATACAAACCAGAACATATAGAGAGGATGCTTATATTTGTATTCACCTCATCCTGAAGAAAAATGCATAAATGAATGACAACTTGAATGCTAAACAGTTTTGGCAGAAGGAAACAGCTGGAAAGGCAGCACTTCATTCCAAGATGAATCAATACCTTTTTGTGCATGGAAGCAGAATGGTGCTATTGTAGACAAACATATCACTAGAAATAGAATGGTTCTTTAATACTACAAAACCCATGAATCTAAAGTCATAGTAATTTTCTGCAAATATATTGTAAATATGTAAACAGCTCTAGGGGTTTGACTATGAACCACTGAACGCTGGTTAAAATAAAAGTTCTATATTTGATCTGGAGAAAACAAGCCCAAGACACTATAATTTGACTTAAATATGCAACATAACCATGTCCTTTTTCTTTTTTTTTTCCATTTAAGATATACATTTTGTATTACTAAGATGTAACTCTTCAAAATTTCTTTTCAGGATTGTTTCTAAAGCTTTAGTGGAATACTCTAAGATGCATGTAATTTACCTTAAATATTGGAACAGGTTTTTTTTAACATTATTTGGATCTCTTTAGGAAGTATATATCAACATGCTTTGTTAAAATGGGTATTAAATTATGAGAAAACCTACAATGCTGTTGTCATAAATATCAAATAACAAAAAGAGCTTACTATGTCACAGCTTTCATCCTGAAGGGATCATAAGGACTTTGCAAATTATATATACCAATGTGTAAGCTAGCTTTGAAATGTGGCTTTCCCTGCAGCTAGATCATGGAAAAGGAGTAACAGCAGCTAGAAGATGAAGACAATAGGGTGAACTTCTGGCAGGCAGAATTAGCCATGTAGAAATTGGGTTAAGAGTTTTTTAATGACTAGAAGTTATTTACTGTAGGGAACATATCTAAGGAATGGAGGCCTTCCCACGGGAAGTGACTACAAAGAGCTGAGCTAAAGATGATAGTGGATACTCCCTGATCTGAAGGAATGTGATCCTGGAAAGTCCCTGAACTGCAAGCATGAAAAAGTTGGGTGAGACGAAGCTGTGATTAAGCTTGTCCGTGAGAAAGGAGGACTTGTGCACAGACCAATGGTATGAATGCATGACCGCTATCCACAACCAACCAAGTGCGGTAGAAAACGTGTGGACAGTAGCATGTAACCAGTTGTAGTGTATGCGCACGTGTGGCTAAAGAGCTTGCTTCTGCTTGTGAATATAAGCACGCTATTCGGGCTAAATAAACGGAGCTAGATATAACTCATATTGAGTTTTAGTCTGGTAATCCTGACCTGCCTTAAGCTTCACTTCACTCGCTGCAACAATTTACATATTGGTTTCGGACTTCATTTAAGTTAAATCAGAAATCTGCATTAACTGTACTGCTTTTGAGTACTGACAGTTGCAAGATTTATCTAATGAAATATGATTCATTAATTGATTAGTAACTTGCTAGCTTTGCTGCTGTTAGATATAAACCATACACTGATGATATTTAAGATTTGTTTGTATTTTTTTAGTACTAGAAATGTTATTGTTTTCTAGTATATAAAGCTACTTCTTCTTAATGTCAAAATCTAGCCCTCAAGAAGTTCTCAAGAAGATTTTGTGCATCATGCTTTACAAACAGCATATTCCAGTCCTACCATAAGCCAGTATGGGGAAAGTCTAAAATGAAAAAAGGAAATTTATTATTTATACATATGCATTTAATATACAAGGCTGGATTAATCAGATTATATATAGAAAGTGAGAAACTAACAAGACTAGTCCAACAGGCCTACCAAAGTTCTTTAGGGATTTGAGTTCTTCATATGGTTCTAATGTTCTGTGATCTGTTAGAAAGCAAGGTATCTTCCCTGTTTTCTTTTCTCCATGTAGGATTTGGATAATTTGTTTTGCCAAAAATTTTATATTGAATTTTTCCATAAGAGCATTAAATATAAGTCACATGCTTAAAACAAATGAACAATGTCTCCCAAAAAAACTGTAGCATAAATAATTTGATGGCAGTCCAGTATTTTGCAGTGTATAACCCTCAATGTGTGCAGTACGTAACTGATGTTAATGGATCCTTACTATTTTGCAGCATACAGAGGTCTGTCTTAGAAAACTGTATTGCATACAGATTTACTGCTTTAGAGCACACATGATGCATTACCATGGAAAAAAAAATCTCACAAAAAAGCTGTATAAGGATGTCAGACAAATAAATGATTGTATTGATCTTGAACTTTGCAAGCAAAAGGTAGGAGTCATCTCAGATGTTTTAGTGACCTGCTCCAAAATAGAAATTGTTATTAAATATACTTTTCCTTTGTTTATTTACACTAACAGTATCTGACTGCTGGGTTTTGAACACATAAAACACTTTTTGAGTTTTTTGATTTCTGGAATAGAAGTGGATACATTTTTATACGATTAATATCTTTTTGGAGGAAATCATATTCAGAGATTCTGTGGTGGCCTGATTTTTTTTCATGCCCATTATCAACTCACTCTATACACATAAATTTGCTGCAAGCCTATGCTGCAATACATTTACATACGTAATTTTATCTCAGAACTGAATTTGAAAGATAATGTCTATACTTAAAAGAAATCAAAAAGAATGAATAAAAATTCCAACAAAATTCCATTTTGTTTTTAACTGTTGCCTGAAGCAAAAGAAAGTTATTCATTAACTAATTTAACTGAATTCTCTCTCCAAATATAAAATTCATATAAAATATTTGTCGGTCTGAATTTATTGTGAGTAGCTAAAGAAAATGAGTGTATGGAGTTCATTAATTTCTTCATAGACTTGAGTGTCATGTAGCATGGATACAACCTATCTGTCTCTCTCTTGGTCTGTAAGGCAAAAAAAGTAAATTTAGTGCCCTATACCTCTTGCTCTATCTCCATAGCCTCACTACCACTGACTTTTGTCTGGTTCAGGTATTCAAATCAAATAGATGTTATGGATTGCTGCTAAAACCTTAAGTGCTGACTATCCTTTAGCATCTGTTCCTTCCTTGAAAAATCAGATCTTCACAATGCAGTCCAAAAACTGTCCAATGCTTAGAATTTCCTCAATGCTTATAAGGCAGTACAGAACAGAATTGAAATGAATAAGTATATGTCAGCATTGATACAACATTAAAGCAGAATCTGAAAGGGATGAATAGAATGACAAGACAGAGCTAACTGAAAAATGCCCAGTACAATTACTTGCTCTGAAAAAGATTCTGAGAATGAGCTATTTTAGGGTTGTGATGAATATGACCTTCATTTGGGGTTATAAAGACTGACATGCCTGGCACAACTGTACTGTCAAAGATTTGTAGGTTCCAATTAGCTATAACATTTATCATGGTAGAAGTAGGAATAAGTTTGTAATTATGAAATTGTTCCAATATTTGTTCCAATATTTTGATAAGGGACAGTTCTAAACTCCTAATGTCTTATTTTTTAAAGTCTGTCATAGCCTCACAGTTTTCTCAGTTATGTTAAGAAAATATTTATGCTAATTTTATTATGGAAGACTGACTAATCTGAAGCAAAGTAGTATTTTAAATCCAATATGTTGAACAGGTACCTTAGAAACTAAAACTAATATTGCTATTTTTTTTTCTCCTCTCCTTGTCTTTTAAATTTGGTGTTTGTAGGAGTGACATGTATTTTATGCTTGATGGATGAAAAGAGACAGTAAAAGGCTAGATGAGCTAATAACAGTATGGTCTGTATTGAATCAGAAATGTATTGAAGTACTGAGAGGAATCAAGATATGTGCTTCAATCATTAGAATTTGTCACAAGTGAGATTTATTGGTTGATGTGCTGTCAAATTACTGAGGGAAAGGTTTTACAACAAGCAACTAGACATGCAGAAAAAGTAGTTTAGGGCTCAGAGGACTCAATATAAATAGAAGTTATAAAGTGAAGGAGAGTAATAAAGTTGGCATCAAGAGAAGGACAGTATTGATCTAGGCTTTGAAACGCATAACTTTTCTTTTCATACCTTAAAAATGTCCTTCTTTGCTTTTAGTTTCTTAAAATCATTATGTTTTATGATTAAATATATCTTCCCCTCTCACGTAAAAAAGTAGGACTGGAAAATACTCAAGCTGCATATCTCTCTGAACACTTCTTATCCTACATATCAGTTGTTAAAGCATAGCATTCAGTTTTCTTAAAATTCTGGATGCCCATTTGCTTCTCTTTTCAATGGCCCTACTGGTCTTCATATAGATTTTATTGAATAGATGTCTGTTCATCTCATTCATTCAAAAGAGCTAATTTAGTTTATAGCTACTAGTAGAGCATTTCTCACTTAGGAATGTACTTTTTTTTTTGTATTTCTTTCCATTATAAATTCAGGTTAGTGCTAAAGATAGTCATTTCAAGACCCTGTTTCCATTTTCTGAGAAAATTCAGTATTGTGAATTTTCTTATCAGACAGTTTATCCTTCCAGCACAGTTTTAAAATGTACAATATCACTCAAAAATCCCTACATCTTCCTTCCACCTCCATAACGTTATGCATTTTTTTTTCCTCTACTGTCATTTAAATTCCCTTCAAAATCATTGAAAGTGATTTAATCTGGTCAAACCCCTTCTGTCTAAAACTTTTTCTTCCAAATCTTGTTCAAATTTTTTGATTTGTTCTTTGCAGTCCTCTACAGTATTAGCTGGTACTCAGCCAGGTATAGTATATTCAGGGCAAAAGTTTGGGTAGAAATTTTTTGGTGTTTCTCTAATGCTGGTAAAACTTTGCAGCCTCTTTTTCTATGTTCCTTTTTCTCTCTGTTTGCCCAGGACACCTGAATGACAATAATGCTTTTACTGTTACCTTTAATGTTTTCTTGACTGTGGCATATGCTATTACTGCATCTGCTGGATTACTACTAGATCTGTGTGTGTATGTGAATAGTTCTCCGAACCCTCAGACTTGTTGAAATTTTATTTCTTCTTGCATCAGGATAAAATGGGACTTTGGAAAGCTCTTCCTCCTGCTTTCGTTCCTTTTCGTTCCAGTTTGAAGTCTCTTTTCAAAATCATTTGAGTCTCCTAAATTCAGAAAAGTACTCCAAAATCACAGACATTTTCAATTTTTAGAAACACTATCTTTTTTCTTCTCCACATATCAGAAATTCTATCTTAAATTCAATAACATATAAATGTAAAAAAAAGATTCCTTATCGGGAAAGAATTTTCAGTTGATACAGGCTAAATAACTTTCTATCTAATTTATACTTTCTTCTATGAAATGATATAAATGGATCTATTTGTAAAATTTTTTATAGATATTTAAAAGCCTCCAGCTGAATTTTTCAGTTCAAATAGAACTGAGGAAAACCAGCAGCTACTTTTTGCTTTCCTCCTTAGTGGTGATAGCATACATAAGAGTGAACTAAATGGTTGACTGACATAATCAGTCAGATATTAGGAACAGTTTAAATCCTCAGTTTTGCTGAAAATGCAGCAAGTGCAGGTGTGCAGAGTTTCGAAGAAAGAAAAGAAAAAGAAGGGAAAGGGAAAGGAATTCTTGATTAGATTTAGAATTTGTGGTTGCTTGGTACACTTGACTATAAAGCCACTCAACTTGGCCGTAAGAATGAAACTTAATAGCCAGCCACTTGGTATCTATTTTATTTTTGTAAACATTGATTGACATACTTGGATTCAGTTAAATTCAGATTATTGGTACTAAACAAAATATTTAGAAAAATATCCTGATTATCATTTGAACATTGTTACTGTTGATATCTTCCAGGATGCTTTTTTCCAGCCTCTTACAGATGAATGCAGAAGTTCTTTATTTCAGTAGAGACACTGAGATCCTTAAGTAAAGCCCTGAATTTTCATCTTGAGGCCCCATTCTACTTACATTCTTATCCTTCATGAGTCAAAACAGACTTCTAACTCTGGCTATTAAAAACACAACTAGTGTTTCTGAATTTTCTAATGGGATTAATGTCCTTCAGTTAATGAGGCATAATGCTGTACACACTATTTCAAGTTATACTTGTGGTAGGTCACTCTGACTATTGCTGACCTACTACTCTGTGGTAGTTCATAGTGGTTGCTATGTAATTGATACCAATATTGTATTTAGGTTCTATTTTATTTTGATCAATTTTAGGTTTTCTATAGATATTTAATTTTGTTTCATGATGTGATGGGAATTTCAGTTAAATTGTGAAGAGCAAAATTTGAGAGTACTAAATGAAAGATAGATTTTGCAATGTTTATCTTGTTTTCAGGAAGAGTCCTTGCTGTTAGTATGGTATGTAGACATTTTTGGAGACTTACTCTTACTTAGATGTATATCTATGTATAACAAAAAAATGCTGTACATATATTCATTACTGCTGTATTACAAATAGTGCAGCCTACTAGGAGTGAGTTTGTACAGAAAAAACAATGTTGAGGGTCTGATGTCACCATTACAAATATGTGGGGAAGTTTCCTTTTGACTAGCTCTACTTTGCTCATGTTACCAAGTGAAGAGCAGCAAGTGTCTTCTGGAGCATGTCTTCTGTTTTAAATTAATCTAAAAGAATCTGTGGAATGTACTGTGAAATGGCTTTTCAGTGTAAACCAAAGCACAGGGAATGAGACTGATTAAGGCGTTTGTTTCAAAAGTATATCTCTGATCCAAACTAAAACAGTAACATAGAGGCCCAGCTCATAGTAATAGTCTATGATTATTTATATTAGTTTACATCTGGAGTTACATATTTTAGTGAGATCAGAACACAATAAATCTCAGGCAGTCTGCATATATGCATATATTTAGTTCAGATACAGGGTCGAGGGCAGAGGGAATTGGCACTTAGCTTAGGATTTCTGCATTTTTGTTCCTGAAGATCCATGCGTCGACCTCAAATTTACATGGTAGATTAGAAACTGTGGAAAACTCTGAAATGCTGAATGAAATTAAGGCAAATACTGTAAAAGCATTTAAATGGAACTAAGTCTACCCAAAGAAATTTAAAAGAGATATAAACTTTAGCTCTTTAAGTATTTAGTCTTCATTCTCAAACATCCCACTTCTGTTATGCACTCTGAAGGATTGCCTAAGGAACTGGTATTACTGCTTTGAGACTATGATTCCAAACGTGTTTATTTTCTAAAATGCCTTACTCTTGGTTCTTTCATTTTTTACATTTTTTTCTTTTGTTTGGGGAGTTAACTATATTTCCTCTAAAAGGAGAAATTCACTATGTAGTGTTATGGTATTGTAGATTAGTGTTACCAAAGACCAAACCAATATTAACAAGGAACTCAGAGACTTGATGGAAGAGGGACAATCAGTGGGGAACAATGGTGCCAATATACCAATGTTTTAGAAATCAAGTAAGACCCACTGGTGTGGGAGTGGCACTTTCAGTGAAGGAGGAGAGAAAACTGAGTTGAGAAGAGCATTAAGGAGACCTTGTAGGCAGGACCTGCAGTTCCTAATACTAGAAACAGTCCCAGAATCTGTAATAGGTTAAAGGTTGAAGATAATGATCAGAAAATACAAAATGCAATGATCAGAAAAAGCAAGGTGCAAATATCAGAAAAAGAGAGAGGATGGGATATTTCAGCTACTGTATGTAGACATACATTGGTCAGGGTGAAATGTAGAGATTTAAAAAAGTGTTTTTTTTTTTTTTTTGCAACTACTTGTTTTAGTGCTCACAAAGAAGAGGCTATTTGGAATTTTTGTCCTAAGAAGTACACAGGACCTTATTAAGACAGATAAGTGAGACAGCTGCTCTGTAATCCAAACCACAATACAATTAGTTTTAAGGGGATAGTGGGCAAAATAAATCAAGCATATTTATATTTAACTTCAAGAAAGGAAACTATGAAGATATGAGACAAATTTTCAAAGCAAAAAGACCAGGGAGCTGTCCAGAAAGCTTGGATATAGCATGAAAGTGGCTAAAATTGCTTTATTATAAGGCCGGGTAAAATTTTTGTAACTTGGAAAGCAAAGTGGTCTGAGAGCCCCCTGCATGTCTTCTTAGGAAAGTGAAGGAAACTATTGCATGAAATCTAAAAAATGGAACAGTTACTCAAATAAGGCAGAAAATGGCAAATTAAATACAAGGTCAGAGTCTGTTACTCTGTTTTCACAAAAAGTGGTAGTCTGAGTCACAGCATGCTCCTTGACACTTCTGAGGTCCTGATTGCTGTCTGCTTTATTATAAGCTGTTTGCTTATTTGTCCGTTTGTTTTACCAGAAATTTAAGTGGTTTAGAATGTATTTTCATGGATTTTTGTTTTAATACAAAGCTTGGAGGTTTGTATGTATTTCAGATGTTTATTTTTTTCAGTGGGTATTGGTAGTATATCATACAGAGTTTACTGAAGAGAAGTGTTCCATTATCTTCCTGTGTTCTATGTAATAGTCTGTTTTACATTTCTATCAGGATGATCCAAAATAACTTCATGCATTTCAAATGTTTTTTATATAGTGTTACTGCATAGTTTCCTGAAAAGAAAAACCTGTAAGATTGGAAAAATGTTGGAAAAACAATTGGAAAAATATTCTGAAAGATAAAGTTAATTCTCTTCAAAAAGTAAATAAATTGCTAATTGTCACTTATTTTAGTAGTACATTTAAATAGATATCAGAAGTGAACAAATTGTTAATAATCTTCAACTATTCATGCCATCAAATATATTACTATGTAGGACAATCTCTCTTATGTCTGTTCATTATATTCTTGAACAACTAATTAAAATACAGCAAACCTTTTTTTGTCTAAAATGATTTACTGTTTGAGAGGAATATCATATTTTTTTCCTAGAAAAGCTATCTAAACCACCATGTTAGACATTCTTTTTTTTTTGTGATTTTTAAGTGTTTTAAATAATGTTTTTATCAAGATAAATATTCTCATTACCCTGCTTCGCCGTTAGATAATTACAACTTAGAACAACATCAGCAATGTGAACAGCAGGTCTGTACTGCAGACAGCCATGATATCATGTATCTGCAGTCAAGCAATTAAGGGCTTTGATACAGCATGCTGTGATTCACAAACAGGTTGTACATTTAGGTTTTCTTTCAAAGAAGTGCCAGAGTGTGGTGTATGCCCTGTCCTTATTCTAAACCAAGGTTGGGAGGAAACGGGTGTATTTTCCAGATAAAAGAGCTTATTTACTGTTTTTACTTATCAAACCAAGATGTTCTTTTGAACTTGAAGAGATACGAGAATACAAAGGTCATATGGGACTAAAAGGGGGTCAAAATCTTAACACAGATACTTTGGAAAATGTTAAGATGAAGAAAATTTTGTTTTATGATGTCCAGCAGCCAGTATTGAGAGACATGGAATAAAATGCATTCTTGGTGCTAAACTAGATTCAAAGTGGTGGTGACAGTAAATCAGTCTGTCTCTGTTAGAGAGATCCAAGACTGAGAGGTCGAATGGTCTAATTCACTTCTTGCCTCTCACTGAGAGTACTTGTTTTGTTAGTAATTTTGTTGGTCATTTTGTAAAACTAAGTCAAATTAAACTTTTTTTTTTTTCAGTTAGATACTGCTTTTTTCACCTAGCATTCCTTAGTTGTTCCTCTTTTTTTTTTGAGTTTTATTAAAACGGATCCAGATTGTACTTTAAAGGCATCCCGCAGAACCATTTGACTTCAAAAATGTCTGCTTTTTTATCAGTGTATTTTCAAATATTTGCATATTTGAAAATATACATAGACATAAATATAAACACAACAGACATATTTTGTCTAACAAAAATATTCATGCTTCAAAAGAAAACATTTTTTCCATTGTTTTATTTTTACAGTAGTTACTTAACTCATAAACAAAGGATTGGAAGAAACAGTTCACTACTTGTATCTTCTAAAGGGAAATTTTAATGAAATCTGCATTTAAAAAATTCTTATTGTAACAGCAAATTAAGTGAATCCCAGTATATCTGCTTGAGATGTAGTTTTCTGGTCATTATAGGTGTGCAATTGCTAGTAAATTGGACACTTTATGTAATATAGAATAGTAAATCGATCAAAATGTATCAGAGATTGTATTTTCCTAGTCCAAAAATTTAAATAAAATAAAAGACCTTCATCATACATAAGCTTTAGACAGAGATGATGTTTGTGTGTTGTTTTGGGATAAACAAGAAATGTAAATGACCAGGAAATTCTGCAAATTCTGCTAATGAAACCCCATGGTTTTCCTCCACCTTAGAGCTCCACCTCAGTTACAGTGTTTGATTCTACGTCAGATGCCAAACAGGTGACTTTTCCTGGGTAATAGTCTAATTTCATCTTTTCAATAGGATTTGAAAACTAAAATGTCAGAGCTTCAAATAATTTATTTTTGCCTTGGAATTTATGTCAATTCAGCTGATGTATTCTGATGTATTTTGGTTGCTTCGTTTCAATTATTGGCAGAACAAAATAAGCATCATTTTAAAAAACTTAGAAATGTGTTTTTCTGAATATAATGCACCCATAGACATTAAAACTGAAGAAGAAAAAATAGCAAGCAATTTTTAAGTACAGCAATGCAAACATTCAAATAAAAAAATAAGAGGAACATCTGAATATTATTAATAATAAACATTATATTAACATATCTTAACATATAGTAGCATAAACAGGCACATTAGCAACATGCAGTATATTCCTATTTTCATGTAATTGAGTTCCTTTAGGTAATTTGTTTAGCAGCATTTTCCAACTGGAAATGGGACAAATCCATGAAAATTATATCAAGAAGATGCTGGTTTTTTTTTTTTTAATCATAGGGAGAACATCCTATTCAGAGACAACTGAAGTCAGCAGAGTCAAATCTCAAAGGCAAAACAGCTTTGAGAAGGTAACTTCAATACATATAAATTAAATTACATTTTATTTCTCCAATTGCTGTCAAATATTTGCTTTTGGGAGGGAGGAGAAATGTGATTTTTCTAAATAGGTATTTGCAGATATCCACCTAGGGATGTAGGTTTGGCTTTTGTTTGTGCATGTTCTTGTGGAATCATTTTTAGAAGTTGGTACACTATTAAATAAAAAAGTATTGAAATATTTGCAATAAAAGAGAATTATTTTTAGTGGAAAAATATTTCAGAAGATTTTTTTGAAGGTTTCAGAAGACTTTTAATTTGAAAGAATGAAGAAGTTGAAGGCTTCAGATATGCTGTTTTGGAGCTGTGAACTTTTTTCACTTAAACTTTACTGCACAAAGACTCTCAAAATATACTTCTATATTGTAGAAGGAGGAAAACAACTTGGACAACAGGTTGGAAAAATAGAATTATGGGTCTGAAGGGCTTATTTTGAACTTCCCAGTACATCCTAAAATGCTCTTTCCTGCTGTGTGACTGATTAGTAGGTTTTCAATGTAAAATAATCTGGAGTTCTCAGAAATGATAAGCTCCCAAATGTAATGTTTCTCTAAGATGCTAGGGAAAAAAGTACTAGCAGGGAAGGAGGGAAAAAGCCTGTTAAGGATTCTGAAATATAGGAAAGAAGAATTTTTGAAAGATGGGAAACTCATTGAGTTAAACTGGATACCTGCTTTGCCTCTATGAAAAACAATAAGAGACCTATGCTGTTTATATATGAATGACATAGCAGGAGGATTATTTTCAAATCATATTCCTGCATGAAATTACGTCCTTTGATTGCTTTGATTTCACCATACTAAATCTGTCATCTAGACTTAAAGAGTGGAAGCTGTCTCTGTTGACAGTTCATCATTTCATAAGGTTTCCTATCTGTTGTTTTATTAATGTTTTCCATCTCATTTCCTTTATTCATGTCGATATTTCAAATCCAGAGGATTCCTAGACCATCTTTATCTGTGAGAAAACAATATGATTGAGTAGCAGGAACCTTACTTGGAACATTTATATCTAATCATAGGTGAATTTGTACAGTTGTCTTGTTTGGCCTCGTAACCAGTAAGAATACAGAACACAATGACTACATAAAAAGACTTAAAAGTCTTCAAGCATTTTTGGGGGGAACAAAGTTTTCATGTTTTCCCTCCTGTTTCATGAAAAGAATGGGAATGAAATGAAATCTCCTGCAGCTAGTGGTCTTGTATTATAGAAAAAATACTGTAGCAAATGAGATGTCAGTGTCTAAACTGCTGAGAATTATATGGAAAAATTCAGACTATGATGGGAGTTTCTGCTTAAAGACATTGGGGTCTGATTTTTTTTTTTTTTTTTTATACTGCTTTAGCTTTGGTAGAAGGTTGGCCAGACTAATACACCCCTTTTCTGCTCATGGCTCTGTTAACAAAATAATTTCCCTCTTTGTTTTTCTCTGAAGATGAGAGAAAAATCTGCATTACAGTTATGCTTTTCCTAGATGAGTGAAAAGGTCTTTCTTTTCTCACAGTAAAAATACTTCATATACATATGCAAAATTTGTTTTGATTCATATGGATACATACCTGATTGGATTTTTTATCTAGCCATACTATTTCTAGGAGTCTTGATCCCACCCTTTAGTGAAAACAAAACATATGTTTAAGTGCTGCCACAAATGCAAATTCTCTGTACTATATTCTCTATTGCCTTTTTCTGATCTCCTCTTCTTACCCTTGCTGGTCCTTTGCATTATTTCATTACTTCTGTTCAAATTTAGAATCCCTGGTGACTAAATATCTAGAGCATTTTGTAATTTCAGCTTCTCCCACAGCAATTCTATCACTCTCCCAGCCATCTTTCACTCTATGTGTAGGGATCCAAGTATCATACTGTATATGATAATATATGTATTATAGTGAATAAATCAACTGAATGCTTTTCTTTGGAACTATAAACAGTGTAGACTAAAAAAAAAAAAAAATAAAAGTTGTTCTTCTATGTAGTTAATTTTTCCATATGAGAATATTAGGGTTAAAAAAAATGGAGATTTTCAAGCAGATGATAACCCTTTTGGTGTAAACTCTATGCCTGAACCAGTAGGTAGACAATCTTTTGTAACAAAATATACCCTGAAGTCTCAGAGTTCATGCTTCTAAATATTTTTTATTCCTGTTTTCACATAAATTGAGCATTATTATTCAAATACATGACCTTATTTTTATCTTTGCATGAATAGTTCATGCTTACAATGCCCAGGTTTTGTTCAGCATGGAACTTGAAGACAAAAATTCAGATCCAAATTCTGCTTCTCTCCCTGAACTACTTCAAGAGACTTTCAGCTGCTACTGTGCAGAATTAGTTTTTACTGAGTAGATTTATCATGCTCTTTAAAAGAACCAGTCTATATATAATGTCTTTAACTGTATAATTGTGATAGACTGTATTGGAGAGGTCGATAAAAATATCAGTATTCTGATATTACTGTTTTTTTGGCTCAAAGGAGATTGGTGGGGAAAAAAGAAGAAAATCTCATATATTTTATATCTTTATATTTCTATATCATATTTATAGGTATATATATTTTATATCTTTATATCTGATATTTTTCATATTAGAAAAGCCTTCTGACTAACTCAATATAGGATAGTATCTCATGATATATGAAATATGCACTTCCATCAATTCAAATATAGTATTTTAAACAGTATTAAATAGTATTGGACAGACTATGACATAGTCTTATTATGGTTGGTACATATGTTGTATATATGATAGAACCACCCAATTTAAGACTAAAAAGGAAGGTGATGGTGAATGCTATTAAAGAAAAAGGATATGTGGGAATATCCAAATAAATCTATTTGTATATTGTAATATTTCTACTGCATTTTAAGAGCTTTATCAGAGAATCAGCCTAAATGATTTGGAAGGGAGAGAAATGCTTAGTGTCCAACCACCGTTTTCTCTTGGTTTGGTAATTTCTGGAGTCGGATATGGAATCTGAATAAAATTTTGGACATCATTGCAGTTATTCATAATTTAAATTTCAGATCTCTGAGAGTAAGAGCAATTACTTGGGTTTAAATATTCACAAACAAATTACGGTTGTTGCTAAGCAAGGGCCCATGCTATGATTAAAAACATTACCACAGCTGTCCAGAATCTACTTTCCAGACACCAGTAATTTATTGCACACAAAGACATAAATCTACTTCTAGCTTTGAGAGCATTTTTGTCTTTTTCCACAATTCTTTTTTCCTTAATCTTGTAAGCATTCTAAGGGAATGTTAAAATAATTAGATGTTTGTAAGTGTGTGATAAAGCCTTTGGAAGCATGATGGAAGGATATAAGGAATTAAATGTGTTGAGCCAGTCTGAGTTGTTTGGATATGGGCTGTTTTACAATCAGTCCTTCATCTTAAGTAGTTCTTAATCTTTTTTTCTAGCCATTATGTTCTATTAATAAAATAAAAACATAGGACAAATCTAGTTCTGGTTGAAATTTTGTGGCTAGAAGGATTTAAATGAATATGGTGCCTAGAAGAAGAGGGATTGGAAATAAACACTGGAGTAATCAGGTGAGATTAATGTGTGAGTGTCTCTGTCTTTTTTTTTTTTTTCCTAGTAATGATACAGTTAGACTGGAAGATCAGTATTTCTTGGAACAGAGCTCAACAGAGCAAAGTGACCTGTGGTCAGCAGAAGAGGCAGAAGGTGGCAGGAGGAACATGCCAGAGGCATGAGGTTAACAGAGGCAGTTTTGGTTTGGAGGGTTCTTCTGTATACCAAAATGCTCTTGGGTTTTCAGAATTACATATGTGGAGTACCGATCAGACTTGCATTGTACCAAATCTAATAAACATCTTTAACGTTTTAATCTAATTTCACAGAGACGTGGTGGGATAGCTCACATGACTGGAGCGTTGTCATGGAAGGCTTTGTGCTCTTTAGGAAGGACAGGCTGGGAAGGCGAGGTGGTGGAGTGGAGTTGCTTTTTACGTGACAGAGTAACTGGAATGCAGGCAGCTCAACCCGGGGGTGGATGATGAGCGATTTGAGAGCTTGTGGGTAAGGGTTAAAGGGCAGGCTAATGTGGGAGACACTGTGGTAGATGTCTGCTACAGGCCAGCTGACTAGGATGAGGAAGTTGATCAGGTCTTGTACAGGCAGCTGGATGTTGCCTCATGGTCACAGGCCCTGGTTCTCATGGAGGACTTCAACTACCCTGACATCAACTGAAGGACAACACAGCCAGGCACAAATAGTCCTGGAGGTTCCTGTAGTGAGTTGATGATAACTTTTGATGCAAGTTGTGGAGGAGCCAATAAGGAGAGGTGGGCTACTGGACCTCATACTAACAAATAGAGCGAGACTTGTAGGAGATGTGAAGGTGGGGGGGTAGCCTCAGCTGCAGTGACCATGAGTTGGTTCAGGATCCGAGGAGGAGGAGGCAGGGCAGTAAGTAGCCTTGCAACCATGGACTTCAGGAGGGCCAACTTTAGCCTCTTCAGAAACCTCCTCGGAAGAATCCTATGGGCTAGACTTCTGGAAGGTAGGAGGGCCCAAAAGAGCTGGTTAGTTTTCAAGGAGCACTTCCTCCACGCCCAGCAACAGTGCATCCCTGTGCGTAAGAAGTCAGGCAGACAGGGCAGGAGACCAGCATGGATGAGCAAGGAGCTTGTGGCAATACTCAAGCAGAAGAAGGTGGTATACAGAATGTGGAAAAAAGGACAGGGACAGGAACAGGAACGTTGTCCAGGAATGCAGAGATGCGACAAGGAAAGCTAAGGTACGTTTGGAACAGGGGATGTTAAAAATAACAAGATGTTAAAAATAACAAGAAAAACTTCTTCAAATATATTAACAGTAAAAGGAAGATCAGGGAAAACGTGGGTCCGCTGGTGAACGGGATGGGTATCCTCATTATGGAAAACACATAAAAAGCAGAGCTGCTGAATGCCTTCCTTGCTTCGGTATTAACCAAGGGCAGGCCTTTAGAGTCCCAGACCCTAGGGACAAGAGAAGAAGTCTGGAGAAAGGAAGATTTGGTAGAGGAAGATTGGGTCAGAGAACACCTAAGGAAACTCGATATCCACAAATCCATGGGCCCTGATGGGATGCACCCCAGAGTGCTGCGTGAGCTGGTGGATGTCATAGCTAAGCCACTCTTCATCATCTTTGAAAGATCCTGGAGAATGGGGGAGGTGCCAGAGGACTGGAAGAAGGCCAATGTTACACCAGTCTTCAAAAAGGCGAGGAGGACCCAGGCAACTACAGGCTGGTGAGCCTCACCTCCGTCCCCGGAAAAGTGATGGAATAGCTCATACTGGCCGTTGTCTCCAGGCATGTGGAGGACAAGAAGGTGCTCAGGAGTAGTCAGCATGGATTCACCAAGTTTGACTAAACTGGTAACCTTCTATGATGGAATGACCAGCTGGATAGATGAGGGGAGAGCAGCGATGTCATCTATCTCGACTTCACCAAGGCTTTTGACACTGTCCCTCACAACATCCTCCTGGACAAGCTCCAGAAGTGTGGGATAAATGAGTGGACAGTGAAGTGGATTAGGAATTGGCTAGAGGGTCAGCGGTGCAGAGTCTAGTTGGAGGCTGGTGGTTAGCGGTGTCCCCCAGGGGTCAGTCCTCGGACCAGTCCTGTTCAATTTATTCATCAATGACCTGGATGAAGGGACGGAGTGCTGCCTCAGCAAGTTTGCTGATGATACCAAACTGGGAGGAGTAGCTGATACCCCAGAGAGCTGCACTGCCATCCAAAGGGACCCGGACAAACTGGATAACTGGACTGTGAGAAATCTTATGAAATTCAACCCATAAGTGCAAGGGCCTGCACTTAGGGAGGAATAACCCCAGACAGTAGTACAGGCTGGGGACCAACCTTCTGGAAAGCAGCTCTGCAGAGAGGGACCTGGGCGTCATGGTGGACAAGTTGACCATGAGGCAGCAGTGTACGCTTGTGACCAAGAAGGCCAGTGGGGTCCTGGAGTGCATTAAGAGGAGCATTTCCAACAGGTGGAGGGAGGAGATCCTGGTGAGGCCACATCTGGAGTACTGTGTCCAGTTCTGGGCTCCCAGTGTTGCGAGTTCCTGGCTGGGGCTGGCACTAGGCCAGCAGGTCTTCAGGCCTGGCCAACGAGCTGACGCTCCCGAGTGTGATCTTGGACTCCCCCGGGGAACCGTCTTGTCTCACCCTCCGAGATCCGGGATCCTCTCTGATGTCCGGTTGCGGGTCGGAAGGAGGACGCCGCCGTGCCGGGGCACTCTCTCGGGCTGGCCCAGTCAGGTCGGACCCACCCAAGGTGAGGAGGCTGTGGGGGTGCGCCGCAGGGCTTTAGCCACACCGGCGGCGCCCTATATGTGGCAGGCAGCACCGACCGCCAAAACACCCGAACGGTTGACAAATAACGATCCCACAGTAATCAGTGTCAACCGCCAACTTTATTACAGCTAACATAAGCATATGACGAACGGTAGGAGGGATGTTAGGAGGAGGGAGATACATGATTGGGTGAGGGCTGTTGCCAAGATGTCCTCATTGGCTGCGCTCCCCTGTCACACAGCAGGTTGGCCAGAGCGGCTCACTCTGGCCCCCACCTTCGGGGAGTGCCTAGCCCCCACCTTTGGGCTGCCAGAATGTTCTTTCATGGGTGTGATGAACCACCTGGTGCTTTGCAAAACTGCTCAGCCATGCCAAGTAGCATGACCGAGCATGTGCAGGCACCAGGGGTCACCTGGAGGGAAGCCCGAGGCCTACACAGACCTAGGCCTCACCTGAGGCCTGTAAAGATCTCCCTATGTCCCCCAACACCCCAGTTACAAGAGGAATGTGGAGCTACTGGAGAGAGTCCAGCGCAGGACCACAAGGATGATCAGGGACCTGGGACATCTGCCCTATGAGGAGAGGCTGAGGGAGTTGGGCCTGTTCAGCCTGGAGAAGAGAAGGCTAAGAGGGGACTTGATCAGTGTGTATAAGTACCTCAAGGGAGGCAGTGAGGAGGATAGGGCTGGCCTCTTTTCAGTGGTGACCACTGACAGAACTGGAGGAAATGGCCAGAAACTATTTTGATGAAAGCATCAAAAGTTCCACAGGAACTTAAGAAAAAAAATCCTGACAGAGCACTGGAGCACGCTGCCCAGAGAGGCTGTGGAGTCTCCTTCTCTGGAGATCTTCAAGACCTGCTTGAATGCAGTCCTGTACCGTGTGTTCTAGGTGACCCTGTGTGTGCAGGGGGGTTTCACTAGATGATCTCTAGAAGTCCTTCCAACCTTAAGCATGCTGTGATTCATTCTATGATTTTCTGGCCCTAACTATATTCCTACAGTTGCAAAAAAATGAATAACAGAGCATAGATTTGAAACCCTAGTTACATGTTTTAAAACCTGAGGGTTTTTTTTTTGGAAGTTTCTTAAATGATGGATAAGTTAGCTAAATGCCTTTACCAGTATGTATCAGCTTCTAAAGAAACACAGAAATCTTTCCAGTTAGAATAGACTTATTTATCTATGGGTTTAAGGAAGAATATTCAAATTTATTCACAAACAATTCTTGTGTACAGTATCCTAGCTTTTTTTTTCAAATTCTCTTTTACACCACTTATTTCATGAAGCCAGAAAAACAAATATGATGCTTAGTGAATATAATGAACAAGGATTTTTCTAAGATTTTTGTGTCAGAAAAAAGGAAAACAGGATCAGAAGCCATGATGAGTAAATTCTTAAAGCCATTTTAATAGGCATAGTTAATTAATAGGTTACAGAATGGTAGAATTCTTGTGAATGGAGAAATTTCTTAACTTTCAGAGTTAAGGAACAGAATCCTATTTTTCTGTCTTGAGTATAAAGCTCAGTATTCAATATATTATCTAAAACTTGATTTCTGTTTTTTTATCCGATATTCGTATTAAAGCTGTGGCACGGAAAACTAGAACATAAAAACAATTTGCTGGATTTTGATCAAAGTCAGAATGCTTAAAGTTATCTCTAAAAATAGATTTGCAAAATTAGCAGCCAAGAAGAAACTAAAATGAGCTATTTTCTTTTTCTTTTTAAAACTGTAAGCTTAAAGAAGTCTTTGTTTCTGTTCTCAACTTGTGCTACATCTTAACATCTGGGCAATTATGCAAACCTGTAAATTACATTTTTCCCCTCTGAGTTAATTGGCATGAAATTATAATGAAAAGAATTCAAAAGCTTGGTGCAAAATTATAGTCTCATAAAATGAAATTGTAAACATACCGATTAGCATGTAAAATTTTAATGAGACTGTGTTTTGATAGAAAAATCTTCAAACTGAGAGAGGTGTGCAGCAATTTTTAGCAAATATTTTGCTTAATTAATGAATTTCAGTAATTGATAGTTTTCTACGAGGCTTAAGTACCATTACTGAAACCACCTTTCTTCTTTTTTAATGAGACTGCTGCAATGAAGTGTGAATTTGTTTAAAACCTATTCCTTTTATTCAGAGAAGAGTTATTACAAGAAAGTTGATGTCCAAGTGAAAAACCGAAAGTGTAATTAGGGCTTTATATATTTATTCAAACACCATTTTTTCTAATAAACCTTCACTGAGTAAGGCAGAGAGCTCAGTATCATGATCCCAGCCAAACCCAATACTTCTGATTGTGCTATTTTGCTGCTCAAAAGGCTATGTCAAGCATGGACTGCCCAGTAGAAATCATCCCCCAAAAGAAGGTAGAATCATATCAGGTATGCATATTTCTGATTTTCAGGCAGCAATAAGATGCCTTTAAACAGCTTTTAGCTTATTCACATTGAAATATATCTGCGGAAATTTCAGATAGATGCATTTTCATCTTTAGAACATATTTCCATTCATACCAGGAATTTTGCTTTCCAGGGAGAAGAGAAAGAGGTAAAAGTATTTTGGATTTGTTTTCATAGTTCTGACTGATTACATCTAGAAATCATTCATGAGAGGCTGCAAGTGTAATTGAAACACTTTCTTAATAAAATTGAAAGCCAGCTCCCTTCTGTTTTACTCTATCACAAGGTTTATATGAGAGAAGATTGCATGAGAGTTATATATACTAAATATGAGGAGATTGTGACATTTTGTGCCATATGGTAAGTGAAGGGCATGCCTCATCACATCCTACCTAGTGATGACTTTTTGGAAACAAAATACCATTTCAAGCTGAGGTGAGCCTTCCACTTCACTGATCTGCAAGATACATGTCAAGAGTGATGCAGCTGTTTTTGAAAAGTAACCTCCTGTTAAGAGGAAGTATGACTTGGCAGAAGCTCTAACTCTTAATTTACAAGAGTCTAGATTGTAATAAGATACATAACTTTCTTGTACAAATTGTCCAGATGAATGTAATTTCGTAAGTTACTCTATTCCAGTTGCTCTGATACTGTGTTGTGACAGAGTACTCATAAAAAAAGGTTGATTACAAAGTGGATATAAGATTATTATTAATGGCAAAAGGAGGCTTGGCTCTTGTTTGAACTTTGAAACCGTTTGAGATTAGGAGAATTTCCCAAAGTAAGCAAGAGGAAATATCCTGTTTCTTGTTTGTGACTCACTTTAGAAAGCAAATTTGCATTTTCAGAAGATAAAACTGATTATAAGGTTGTAGAAAATGTTACATAGTCAATTTCAATCATCTTGATCTTCTGTTTTATGATACACATTACAAAAGTGATTGTACAGAATAGCACTAAAAAGGTAGAGAAGAAAAGAAATTTTTGCAACTTTGAAACATATTAATGTGACTTACTTTACCGTACACTCATTGGGGAAATAGACTACTGAATTTTGGACTAAGTGAAGCATTACTTTTGCGGCAGGGTTCTACCTAATTGTGGAACCCTGGAATAGTTTTTTGGGAAGTTCAGGTATTGATTGTCCAAATGTAACAAAACAAGGAGTAGTCTGTCCATTAACTGTAAAAGGATAAATATTTTTGTGATTTTTTATCTGACTAGCAGAGGGGTGTCTAAGTCACCATAAGCGTGGATTGCCTTTCCCTAGAGCATTGATAACTAACTATGGGATTGGAAACATTCAGTAGAAAAAAATACAATAATAGTACTGCTTTCTTCAACATAAGCTCTTGCCAAAGTTTTGAGCTTCATCTGCTAAGAAATAGCTGGGTGTCCTAGAAGCACTGCTTGTGTCTCAGTCCTGGCAATATCAAAGCATATGTATAGTGGGATGATTCTCAGAAAATATCTATGTGCAAATTTTTTCAGACAGAAAAGCAAGTGGCATAAGGTTATTCGGATTTTATTGCTACATTTCTGAGAAAAGATTCTATGGACAATGAAAAGGACTAAAATTTTCATATATGTCCCTGACACATATGGAATAGATCATGGAGTGGATCACGATAGTCAGTGGAAAGGTATTCTGAAAAAAAAAAAAAAGGCAAAGAACTGCCTATTTGTTAGCCCGAAGAAATAAAAAGTGTCTCAAATATCAGACTACTCAAGGTGTCTTGAATATTAGTTCAAAACATCTTTTTATCTTTGGTGTCTTAAATAGTTCATGTGTGATTTTGGGTTAATGGAAGCTTTCCAGAGAAAAGAGATACTTTGAGCAAGAGACTTCCTTGTTGCAGGGAATCTTTTCTGGAGCACAGACATAATATAAAAGAAATGGTTTCTGTATTTTAATTGGGTTATAAAAGAGCTTGGCTTATATTTAAAAAAAAAAATCGTCTGATAGGTATACTATAAATCTTCAGCGACAAAATGACTAAATATAATCACATTTTTGCTAACATTTTTGTTTCCTTATTCATCAAACATAAGATTTTTTAAATCTTTTGCTTCAACATCTACAATAAGGTCTCTGGATATGGGGGATTTACACTAACCTTATTAAGAGAAGATTTTAGTCACTGATTAAAGTAAAAACTCTCCAATATCTCGTTACTGACAAAGTTGTCTTCCTGACCATGTTCTGTAAAACTTTAACATTTATTGTCCCAAGATGTTTCTAATATGTATTGTAATTACAGACTGTGTACTGTAATATACAGACTACTTCCTTATATATCTCACACATGCGTATTTCATTTGTATAAACATGCATATATTATGCAACTGAGTTTCTTTGATAAAATGTGGGTATTTTGATTAAATCTTTTAATGAGTTCAGGCAGAACTCATAAAAAGCTGTAACACTTCTTACTGCTAAATTGATTGAATGATGTCCCTTTGCAGTGACTATATAGTGATTGCTATATCATTTGAAGTATAGAGAAAAGGTTTGTTCTACCACCATTATGTGACCCAGTGGGAAAATCTGACCTACCATAACTCTGTAGGGGATCCTTTGCCTATTCCACTACCACCAAGGTATGTACTGTTAGCTAAAGTTCGCTTTGAAATAAGTTAGTTAATTGCTCTGAGCATAGCTAAAGCAACAGACCAAAGGAGTAGCACTAAAGCTAGATCTAGGTCCAATCTTATTCACCTTTATTTTGTCAAGTCACTGGAAGTTTACTCCATTTTACTAAAAATGTAACAGCTTAAAGCAGCGTTTGTGATGCAGACTTCTTCATACTTCTCGTTAAGATTCTCCTCTTTCATATCAGAAAAATAACCTCTGGATTTCAGTTCAATGTCCATTCATTTCTTCTGAGATTTTTTAAAAGAGAATTGCCACTGATAAGCTTTGAATTCTTGTTAGATTGTGGCACTGGTGACAATACATTAGGCAATAGAGATAAAGGACAAATTTGTATCTCAGAATCTTGAGAATATCTCACTCAGTCCTACAATAGTTAAAATCACTGGGAGTATGACTTCCTTGTGGCTTAATACTTCTTACAGGATATTTGCATGTTCTTTTTTCAGTGCTTTACTTAAATTTTCATCAGAATCTTTGATAGTTGTCTGAGCTGTCTGTGTTGAAGAGTATAAGGACTGAAGTAGAATTTAGGTTATTTCATATATACCTAGGGAATATCATGGAAATTTTTCTATGCAGAAGTTGTTTCCACCATGATAAATTATCTACAGGGAAATTCTTTCTATTGATAATTAGTACAACTCATTAGATATTCTAAGCTAACCTGTAGATATCTATTGGGTATGCCCTATTATTCTGGTCATCAGTTAAAATATATTGGAGACCTGCTTTGTCATACTTCAGTTTTTATTTGGATCATATTCCTGAGTTTCCTCTCCAGTCAAAAGCTAAGAGAGAGTAAGGTCATAACCATATCAGTCCTAATGTAAAGGCTGTAGCTTATCATATCCATCATCAGGTAGAGCTGGAAATGAGGATCTAAAGAAAATCAAGAGTGTTGGTCTTGCCATTGTATTTTATGGCTCATACCATGCACAGGCAGTCCTGAAGCAATAAGAATAAAAACTGCATTCTTCAAGAAAGCTTGCAAAGAAAGATGACATTTATTAGTAGTGGACCAGAGAGAGAATATGACAGAAGGGAATAATGCTGGAAGATCTGTTGGGCTTCCAACTCATAGTCTTTGAAACTGAAAAAGATGTTAAACAATTGTAAGATGTCAATAGTAATATAGTTGAAATAATAAAAAAGTAAGAGTTTTATGTGCTAAGCCTTCATATGCTGAAAACTTTAAGTCTCATAACTGTCAAATTTATCTTATGTTGATCATTTGTCATTGAAAATAAGGGAAACAGACCTTAAAAAATAACTTGCAACTGTCTTATCTCTGTACTGAATGTGGAAAGACAGCACAATTAAAAACCACGTTTCATCACTGAAATTTCATGGTTGGAATTTAAATTGGATTTTGAGATCAGGGGAAATAGTGTAATAATGAGTGTTAGTATGCAGAAAGTCATAGAAAGTTAATGGACTTTAAAAACTGACACATTACTCTACTAGAGTCATTAGCACAGTCCTTGGCTTCACGAGAGAAATAACTAAAGATAGTTGCACTGAATTAATTAAGGGAAGGAACTCCCAGCACAGCAATACATATGTAAGGAAAGACAGCGATAAACTATGAATTAGGAAAGGAAATAGACTTTATTTAAATACAGAGAAAAAAAAGAGGCTAAAAAAGAGGCAAAAGGTTACTGAATGCTTTGATAAAATTAAACCTTCTATTTAGGTTCAGATGACTGTGACATTCAGTTTGAACACCTCTGAAACGTATGTTTCTGGAATTGACTGATGCAATATTGAAACTTTAAAAGTTTTTCAGCTCTCTCTGAAACCAAACTCTAAACCATTCTGAGATTCTGTGATTCTGAAATACAGATAGGACCATAGTAATGTATCTGCATGTTTAATGACAATGTTACCCAAACTCAAAAAAATTTGATCTTATGTTTGAGAGACAAAATTGGTGAGCTTATTATTGAATCTCATAACTCCACCATCTGAGTTGGAAAGACTATACCTGTCTCTTTCATTTAACTGGAGTAAATGGACCCAGAAAGTCAAAGATGTCAAAGATGTCAACCTGTTGATTTATAACTTCACATAGTTAAATCTGCACTCCATCTAACCACAGTTTTCCTAGAAACAGTGAAGCTCTGGAAAATGGAGAATGGATAGGTCTTGGCAACTGAGTCCTGAAAGTTTTAGTGCTGAAGTCTGTGTCAAATAGTTAAATAAAATTATAAGAATAAAATTTGATTATAACGAGTTTACCATAAAATGGCAGAGAAGCTTAGGTGTTCCTTACAGCGGCTTTTCAATTCTGGCTTTAAATTCCATGTAGTCAGAACATAATTTCCAACACCTTAGACTCAATTCAATTCCAGTACACAATTCCTAGGCAGATTGGAAGCCAAACAGTCCCTTTGATTCTTGTGAGACATTCAGAGGCTATATGCATAAGAAATAATCCTGGTCATGTTATCAGCTTAAAGAAAGGCTTTTTACAGAAAGAGGCTGAAACAGAGATATAGGTAGTTGCACTAATCTTTTGGAGTGACTTAATGATTAAACCACAAGATAACTCATAGGAGGAACCAAAATCCCTGGGGCAAGAAGCTCAGTGACAACATTTTTTCACTGGTGCTCTTTTGAAAAACTTGCAGACATACTCTAGCTAAGTCAAAATACCAGGCAAACTAATAATTGCTGTCTCTCTTAGACCAGACCCATTCCATACAAATAGCAATCTGCTGAGGGACATAAGTTTCTCCACATTCTGTTGAAGACTGGTATATTACTAGAGGCACAGACTTTGCAGTATGCAGATGTGAAGAGAACAGCTAAGATGATTGATCACAGGATCCATCAAAATGGGCTTCTTATATTTTAAGGTAAGAGAAATGGGAGTTGGATTTTATTGAACTCTATTTGTCTCTCCACAGGACAGTAATACTACATCTGTGGTAAGTATCTAAAGATGGCACCCTATAAAATTCTATATTTGGGAGCTGTACAGTTTTGTTCTAAAAACTGATGATACTGCTACAACAATCTATTTCTTAGTGTGTCTTTAAAGAAACAGATTCCTCACATAGTGTGTGTGTGTTGAATACAGGTGATGCTGGAGGCCTGGGCAAAATGTGTGCTTCTTAGAAAACAGATACAAAAAAAAATGTATGTTTTGAGAAACTTTGCCAGTATATTCTTCAGCCCTGTCTGTCTGACTCTAATCCTCCAGCAGGGCTTAATGTGAAAGACTATTAAGAGAACTTTTGTCTTAGTCTGATCAGCATTTATCTTCCTGTATTCACAGAATGCTTTTTATTATGTCCTGGAAATCCCAAGTCTGATTAATCTAATTTTATATCTCTTAATGGAAGTGTTATCAGATTTAGATTTGTGGATTCCTCCATTAAGCAGTCGAGCTACTGAGCATGTGTGGCCCTTGCTTGGAAAACAGTTAACTCTTGTGGGGGATACGTTTTTTGATTATGCAAGCAGAGATCTATTCATTGCTTCTAAACGTAACAAAGGATTTATCATCCTTTACAGACTTGTTTTTCAGTCATCAGTCTTAACTCTACATTCATTTTAGCTAAGGAATTATATTTTAAGGAAGTATTTTTTGTAAACAAAAAGGATATGGAAGTAAGAAAAGCAAGGAAATAAATGCTCATTTTTGTCACAAAAATAATGACACTTTATAAACTTGTAAATGTTCATATTTTGCCGATCAGTATTTCTCCTGAAGCTATTGGCAGTTTGCAACAAGGATGAAAAATTCAGATACGTATGAATTTGAACTGGGAATGTAATTCTCCATGCAAGTGCAATCCAGAAGGGGAAACCGAGGCCATTATGCATTCTGTCAGGGAAGGAGCTGCAGGGCATTCCTGCATTCTGTATTGCTAGTAACACACAGGTCTTCCAGAAATCTATTTTCTGGTATTTTGCAGCCATAAAATTATCAAATGAAAGCTTTTTAATACTGTCACAAAGACAGTGAATTGGCCATGTATATATACATATACATATAAAATGGCCAAAGGAGCTGTTTATAAAATGCATCTTTTCTTATTCTTATCTGCGTCTTTCATAGAATCATAGAATCGTTACGATTGGAAGGGACCTGTAGAGGTCATCTAGTCCAACCCCCCTGCACATGCAGGGTCACCTAGAGCACCAGGGCACAGGACTGCATCCACATGGGTTTGGAAGGTCTCCAGAAAAGGAAACTCCACAAAAAACTAGAAGAAAAATCTATCTTAAATGACTAGATGTGAATTTTACTTGAATCATATAGAAAGGCTTTCCATTAGTAAAACTGACTGTTGAGGATTATTTGATGTCTATGATAAAAGAAGCTAGTTTAAAAAAAAAAATAAAAAAGGTCATTTTTCTAGAAACAGTATTGGTAATTTTAAAATCAACTAAATAATCCAGTATCTTTGCCCATAACTGCAAAACCTCAGCTACTACATCCGTTGCTTAGAGTTAGGCTTGGAGATCCTATTGACGATGCTCACGTTTACACATCACAGCAGGACCCTGCTAGGTGGTCAGTCATGCATAAATTATAGGAGTAGTCTCGCAACAGGAGTACAATCTTTTGCAAAAACTGGCAGATCAGCAGTTTCTACTTATTCAACCGTCATAGAGTCTCACAGCAGCAACTGTGTTTAACCAACAGAGTACAGAATTTGAAACCTCAACAGAAATTGGTTAGAGATTGCTCCTAAACTGGCCCAGCAACACAATAACCAATCAGTTGCTGTAAGGTGTACTATTAACTTGATGACCCATTTACTGACTGGGTATTATAAGGCACTTTCTGGCATTGAGTAAATCAAAGAGTTCAAATGTGAGGGAAACCTTACAATTTTGGGAACCTGTCACTGGAAAAGCTTTTGTAAGTGAACGATTTTTTTTATATAAAAGTAGTCATAACTGGAACTAAAGGGGGAGAAAATTCACCAAAATTCTGCTGGAAGCATTACAGGCCTCTCAATCTCCATTATTTGGTATTATTCTTTAAAAAAATATAACTCTGCTGGCATTTTAAAAGTCATTTTTAGTATATTTTTTGTGATGTCATTGTTCTCTTTTAAAATGATAAACATAGATACAGCTTAAATTAAACAGTAAAATTCTGTCCTTCTCCATTTTCTTTTGAAGTAATGGACAAGGATACCAGCTATGCACAGTCCAGAACTATGTTTTAAATCAGGTTTCATTCAGTGCAGATTGGATATGGGGAAGGAGAAAAAAAAAAAAGAATTTCTAAAGTGGATTGATAATCTCCAAATAAACATAAAGCAACTTATTTTATTTCTTTTCATTTTCTAACAACTGTATGATATTATATCTCTGTCTATTCTGAGGCTGTTAAACACTTGTTCATGACTATTACTAACAAAGATTGTGATGATTTCACCAGGGAAATCGTGGCTAAATCATTCTCACTGTACTAAGAAGAGTAATATACAGGCTAGGTTATGTACACCATTGTAACAGCATCAATAGACAGAAGAGGAATAAGGGTTTTTCTGTCCTTCTTAGCTTTGACAGAGCTGCAAATTCTAAATCTAACGCAGTAAAAGATTATAACGTATACAAAATGAAGAGTGCAGATTCTTCTAGAAGAGTGTTGAAATACTGTGTGGGAAAAGCAGTACACACAAAGCAATGGAAAAATAACTGGGAGGAATAGCCTTGGTTACTTTCCACGATGATCTTGGGAAAGAATTCAAAGGAGACAGCAGGTCTCACCTGAGTTGAAGATCCTTTGCACAGAAGTAAATGATTACATTGAAGGTAGCACCTCCAATGGTAGTAGGTTTGGAAAGGGGTATTTTGACTTAATCATGAACTATGAACTATTCTATGAACTATGACTATGAATAGTCATGAACTATTATGGAACTCTTTTCCTAAATTACAACATAGTGAAGCTTGGTGTGCTCGTTTGTGCCTGTTTGAATCCAGTACTATGTTGATACAGCTTTTTAAATTTTTGTCTGGATAGAAGCAGTCACTAGGTTTTGCATCTTGTTTCAGTTAAATGTAGATGATCCTCGTTGAGACTGAGTAGATAGTGTCAGACGTGTACTCAGACAGTGGTTGCAGAGGTCAGAATTTTAAAGAACACTTGATTTTACTGTGTTTGCAAACTAATATCTAAATATTAAGCAAATATTTCAACTTCTAGATGAACTTCAAAGCCCAGATTTGCCTAGTGTCTGTTGTAATTTCAAATCTCAAGAAATCTGGAACCAACAGATGTGTTATTTAAAAGTGTGTTTTTTATTTTTTTAATAATTTCCCCTTTGTGAAAAAGTTAGAAAAATTCTCTGGCTATAATTACATCAGTTCACAGAAATCTCTATTCTCATAATCAGATTTAGGCAACTTTAAAACCAATCTTTAGTCATTTTATATAGTAAAGACTGAGGAGGATATCAGGAACAATTACTCTATTCCTTGTCATGGCTTTCTCTATATTGCCAGTTTAAGGTAATTTTTGTGTCTTCAGGTATGACAAAGGGGTGCTATACCCAGCTTTGTCTAGACTTGCGAGATGTTCAGATTTGACATGTCCTAACTTCAATTTCAGGTTAGCTGTCTAGATCAGAAAGTAATAAAGGCTATTAAAACCCAACTTGCCTTTCTTGCAGCTTGCAATGTTAATTACTTACCTGCCACAAAGGTAAAGAAGGTAAACAAAATAGTATTGTCTGTATTTAGGTTCAGAAAGGTATAGCTGCATTAGGAGCAGGTTCCTTTAAGTTTTGTCATGGATGTCAAGTAAAAATCTGACAGAGGCAGTTTTGCTGAAAAGAATGTGTAGAAAAGTGAAATCCATCTTCTCAGATTTGTAGTAATCACACAATGCCATTGATAACAACGTTAAAAGTACATGGTACTTGAAGACATGGGAAAAGATCTATGACATTTATTTACACTATTTGTAAAGTACTCATAAGCTTGGATGTCTTTCTGCTGTGGAACAAAGACCAAACTAAATTAACTGTAGCTGAATAAGCGTTTCAAAACAAAATAGCTATCTAGTTAACTAAAATCAATAAAGATAAAGAATTCTGGGTTCAAGGTATGGCAATAATAAACTATATGAGGATAAACTGATCATACTTTGAAGTGCTGCAAGAAACTCAGAAAAATGCTGTGCTGCTTTTCCTAAAAGTAAATTTTAGATAGGAAATCTTCCAGAGATAATTCTCCTCAGGAAGAACAAAACAAACAAAAATTATGAATAAATAATCCAGTCAATATGTGGCAAGCTGACTGAAGTGAGTATTGAAAAGTAGCTAGGAAAAGCAGGTGCTATTTTATGGCTCATGCAAAATCTCTGAAGAAGAAGGGCAGGAGATGTCTGAAGCCTTGGGAAATATTCAGAGACTGCAAAATTCTTCTTCTTAGTGGAGTAAACTGAAGACCTTTCCAAAAAATAAAAATATAATAAAATAAAAGAGGAGAGAGAAACTTTATATTAGCAAATAGTCTGATCCACATAGATTTAGAAGATGTCTCAGAAAGATAACTGCATATTTCTGTTTTGTTTGATATAAACTTGAATTAGGTCTCCTAAATCCAAAGAGAACTCACAAAGAGGCTATTAAATACTTTTATATGTATGAGAGTAATATTAAGAGTTTTTTTTCTGTACACACAGTCCTTTGCCCTGATGAATGTTTCATATATGTTTTGGTATGGGGACTCAACAGAGCTAGTAAAACACAATATACCACAAGTTAAATTTGATCAGCCATTGCATAGTTATACTTAAATTGTAATAGTTGCAGAAAAACTGTGACCTACCTGATAGCCAGTTGTCTGATCAGAATGTGCAGTTGGAGCGAAATGCATTACTAAGGCCAGAATCAGAATCAATGTTAAACAAAGATCTCCTGGTTTGCATTTGAATGTCTAATCTCAGGGCAGTTTTCTACTGCCTGACAAGAAATTATGTTCTTGCTGTCTAGCGTGGAAGAAATTCTAGTGTCAAGTTGAAAAAACAAAGAGCTTTTAAGAGAAAGATTTGTTAAGTCTAGTAAAGTAAAATAGTCTGACAAGAAATACCTTGTTTTTTAATACCTTGATATTTAGTAGAAACTGCTACTAAGGTTTGTCTTTTTTTTTTCACCAAAATAGCCATTAAGATTGGTATATAGCTAAGATATAAATAAGAATTGAATTATACCTACAGTTTGGGAGGGATGGAGGAGATATTGTTTTTGTTTTTCTCCAAATAAATTTTCTGTTGTGGAGATATATATGAACAACAGAAATACAAATGGCCATACTAAAGTAGTGACAGTTTTAGTATAAGTTTGTAAGTGTACAAGTGATTCTCTTGTTACTTAGTTTTTATAAAATTTTCAAAATATGTGTCAACCTTTGAAAGAACTTAATAGCACAGCATTGAAGTCTATGCAAGTTTATCTGATACATTTTGTGTTAAAGGGGATTAAATAATGATTAAATGTAAGGATGTGTCAATCAAATTGTGACACTAGATTTCTTCAACAATAATGCTCTTTCTTTATTGCAGCTATGCAAACAGAACAGCAAAATCTTTCAGACAATTTTCTTCTTGTAGATGATATGTGGAATATGTAAGGAAACCTTTTCAGATTCCATCTGACCACTTAGAGAGTTGATATCATTTGCATTTGACAATTTCTTCTGCTTTAAAAATAGTGAATACTTTTAAATGCATAGTCTTTCTCTATGTGACAGGAAGGTCAAAGTCTGTACTGAAATCTGCCAGATGTGTCTCAGTTTTTCTGCTTTGACTTAGATGGAGTTTTTAACATGCTCGAGAAGAATCAGTTCAATATTATATCTCACTAGACTTCAATCTTCATTTAAATATTTTGAGCTCATCTGTGTTTGCTACAGAAATAGGTTCAGGGTTACAGAGGCCAAAGGCTTCTTGAATATGTCTATACTGTGTAACAGAGCAAGATAGCTGGAAGGAATGAGCATTACTTTGCATATAATATCACTTTCATACAGTTATACTGCTTTATATGCCTGGTGTTGCACTGTATCACAGGATGTACGTAACCTTGCTTTGACGTAATGCAAGGATCCACTTTACAAGAGCCAGAGATGACAGTAGTTGCTGTATACTAATTCTGCAAATATGTTAATCTTCTACCATATGTGTAATCTCATTTGTGAATAGTAGTAGTATCCATTATTTTAAAAATGAAATGGAGTCCAAAAAGCCTAGCACATTAAGTTAGAATGTTTATTTTGTTTTGTTTGCACACTTTCTTCCTTTCTTAAAATGTGTGCAAAAAAAAAAATGTGAAAAATAATTCTATGGAAAGCTTTAGTTGTACTGATACTGACATGTACAAATCCAGTTACGAATTTGATGATGGCTTCAAACTAAGTGTAATCCATAGTAATACCACTCACTTACTTTTAGTAGGTCTAAGCATGGTTGCCATCATGACAGTACATCTTAACTGTTGCAGGATGGAATGGAGAATGGAAGTTGCCATTATATTTTGCAAAGAACATGTATTGTTTTGCATACCCTGAGAATACCTGCCCAGCATGGTCCTTTGTGTGACATAGGCTGAGCTGGTGCAATAGTGTCAATTTACTCAATATTCCTTTTTCTCTGAAACTTTTTATTTATTCCTGAGGATATTAAGAACAGATTGTTAGCATGAGTTCTGCCCTTAGTATTCATGGAAGCTGAAAGGGGACCCTTAAGCTTATCTACTGAACTTTACCCAAATTTAGTTATGCAGCATTTGTCTGGAACAGTGGAATTGTTTGGACATGGCCGTTGATGATCCTGAAATTCTGACAGGGAGGATAAAGTCAGTGATGTAAATTCAAGAAGCCCTTCTGGCTGTCTCCATCTGACCAGTGGTATGTCTGATGCCACAGCTAATATCCTTCAGCCAGCATTTAGAAAATGTACTCATACAAGTGTTCAAATGTAATGGAGAAATTTTATACAAGTTTCTCATTTGAGAGAACATGAGAGGCAAATAAGAGGTAAGAGATGGCAGAATAAAACTTCTGCATGCTGCAGAAGTTCAATCTATAGCTGATATAAACTATTGAATGTTCGGTGTAAAAGAAAGGCCAAAATATTTTCCTTACTGAGGAGTGAGCATGGAGCATGTTGGGAAGACTTTGAGGGTGCTGTTTTTCTTGTGTGTTATTGATAAAACTCTGAGAGACTCACAATCTCAAATGCTAATTGTGCTACTGTTATTTACTGCTCTCAATAGTTATCTGATATAAGGAAAGAGGCCTGGAGTCTTTGTGTTTAATAGAAAGTATTTTACTACCAAACCATCCTATTTATCACAATTGAGTTGCATTTTATTCTTTTTCGGGCAGATATATATAAACAGAAATATATGTAAGAGAGCACAAACTGTCACCTCCTGCATTTCTTTTTCAAAAATTTAAGGTCATGCTCAGTCAGCTGCCCACAATGTGTATGTGACTAACTGCTGCTGGTGTCTGCTATGGTCATTCATTTTTAAACATCAATTGCTTTTCAAGTCTCTCTCTTTTGGGTTATAAGTCCTAAGTGTGCTTCAGTTAACACAAAGCAACACCAAGGGTATTACCTGAGCCTTGCCTACTCTATTTAAATTCAAAAATCCATTAAGAACACTGAAGATCACACAGTTTCAAACCTAATAAATGTGAGGGTTTCCTGGGGCTAAATTGGCATTCTGCACAATCCTGACTGAATAAGCATATTGACAAGAAAGTTAAATTATTTTACAGACTACTGAAGCTGGAAGTAAAGAAGCCTCTGATAGAGGCTTTTAACTCAGTTTGTGACAAAAATCTGTAATGTCACACAAAGACATTTCTGAAGCAGCAATATCAGGTTAATACTGAATCTAATTAGTGGACAGTGGTGATAAGTGCAGGTAACTGGCAAAAAGAGTTCTTTGAGTTTCCTAGATTCATTGTGCTGGCTTCTCACGTGAGGCAGATTGATGGGAATTGGAAGAAGGAAGTGTTGTGAAATCAAATGTTCTAGAGAGAAGTATGGTGAAAATGCATGTTCAGGGCATACGCGCAGGTACAATGTTGTGGTCCCTGATCATGGCTTCTCTACTGCTCTAGACTTAAAATAATAAATAACAAATCTGTGAAAGGTTGTTACAAGATTTTCCCATTGAATTTGTTAGGCTCTGAAACAGTCCTATTTCTGACTAATCACTAAGACTATGCACTTTTTTTTTTTTTTTGGTAGTAAAAACTTGTTTTTACATGGAGATCATAACATATGGGAAGTTACATAAAGAGAAATGGAAATACAGAAAATAGACATATATATACTGAATTTTGTTAACATTTTTAAAAGAAAGTAAAGGATCTAAGTAGCTTAAGATCTGTTTTCCAAATCACAAATTACCTTTTAAAAAATCTTACAAAAACTGGCATTTCAGAAATATTTATTTTCTGCAATTGATATTAACAATTTTATCTTGTATTCCGTTAATCTTGACTTTATTACGAGCCAATAACCCATAAAATGTCACTGACTTTAAGAATTGGATGTTTATTTTCCAAATCTAATTACTTATCAACTAGATATGACTTTGAGAGCAAATATGTGACTCTCCCAGGTCTTGGAATGCCATGAATACCCATCCAGATATTTGCAGTATTTGCAATCAATTATGCTTAATTTTTTTTAAGGGGATGGACAAGGAAGTGTTTACTACAAGTAGAGCATCTGAATAATACAAATCTCAATGCAGAAGTCCTTTGCAAGCACTTTTTGTGAACCCCAGTGTAATCAGTGCACTTTGCTATGTTTTAGAGTTTTAGAGTGAACAGTGAGACTACTAAAGGTAGATTGCTAACAATATTTATCCTTTCTTTTGACATCAACTGCCACTAGTATGAAAAGCAAGGATTTTATTTTTTCTGGTATCGGTAC
The DNA here is from genome assembly GCA_034781795.1 of Crypturellus tataupa. NCBI lineage: Eukaryota > Metazoa > Chordata > Aves > Tinamiformes > Tinamidae > Crypturellus > Crypturellus tataupa. The sequence goes on along the minus strand of JAWLRI010000923.1, from coordinate 7,226,176 downwards.
TTCAGTGACCCAAATATTTTAACTGTGTAAGTTTCAGACTGAATTTTTTTAATACTGGATAATTGGATAAAATAGTGGGATTTTTTTTTTTTTTTAAAGCACAGGGCATTTGTCAAAAATCTGACTGACATGTAGAAATTTGTTTTTTTTTAACATTCACATTTTACACATTTGACATTTGACACATTGACATTTGTTTTTTTTCATATTGGCTTGCCTTTCTTCTTTTAGCTGAACTACAAAAGATTACTTCATTTTTTCATTTCATAAATGTCCCTATTAGACAATGGCTAATTTAAATATTGCAACTTCATTTCTTCCAAAATCTGTGTGGTGCTATATTTAAATCAATGAGTAATGCATTTTTGTTTTAGCTGAGAAGTGAAAAATGTAATAATGATTAATCAGTGAAATACTCTGAGCCAGTGAATTCTCTGCTCCCTTGAAGTCTTCAAGAACAGAGATAGATTTCTCATCTGAGAGAGATGTTCTAGTCAAATACAAGTTACTGTCTAATTAAAACGCTGGATAAAAAATAGGTAGCCTGTGATACAGAGAAAGCCAGATTTGCTTAAATTTTGAATTAGAAGTGGCTGGTCTTGTGTGATTATGATTCATAGTAATCAGTAAATTCAAACTGGGCTGGTTTGGGAAAATTTTATTTCATTGAGGTTATTTGTCTGATTATATTCATTGCTTGCCAGTAAACATCTTAAACTTTTAAATTCACATTAACCTCTACCCTGTTATAACATCTGCAGAAGATTTTTTCCATCGCTCATTCATTACTCTATTGTGCTTCCACCTTCATTTTTTTTTTTCACATACAATTATCAGGCAATTACATGTATTTATTTTTCCACAAATAATGCTTTCTTAAAGGAAATTCAATTCATTCTTTAAAAAAGGATGATTTTTTCCCCAAATTCTCAAATAGTTGATAATACTTTGCTATCCAGAAAACTGTGGATATAGTGGTAGAGAGCTACCACTAAATCAAGGTGTTTTTTCCTACCTTCCTTCTTACTATGGCTGTCCAAGTTGAAGGATTCCACTCATATGTGAACCTTGACATTGACAGAGGATTTCAGAGGAAGTATCACAGTTTTTAATATTGATATTGTCAAAGCTATTGTAATAGCTTAGACCCTCTTCATCTTCATCTTGCATATCCTCTTCAACTTGCATATTCCCTGCAGTTACTGAAAAAGATGACCACATTTACATGGATGTGCATGCACATACAAATAAATGCTTGATCACTTCTTAATTGATCTACAGAATGCCTTTAACATTTTTAAAATTTATTTCTGTCTCTAGAAATAGTCTCTGTGTGCTGTATATCTTGTATTTGATACAGACAATGTTGTTGTTGTTATTAATAATTATGGGAAGTATGTAATGAATGAAAGTATAAAGAACACTTCTTTTTCATGTTTCTCTTGTTCTCAAAGTAATAAAAAAATACTGTGGAATTTTTTCATTTAAGGAGTCTAGGAGCTTATCAGTAAATAACAGTGCTAGCAGCATGGTCACATATCTTTGGGTTTGATATCTTCTGCGTTAAATCCTTTTATCTTATGATTTTGATAGTAAGAAAATGTTTTAGCATACACTAGAAATGAAATAATTATTCCAAATCATAAAGGATTGGGATTCAAAACACATTTTAAAGATAGTTTTTCCTCTTTTCTTTTGGTTGAAGGTTTGTGAGCAGTGTTTTCATACATGTACATTTATATGTGTATGACCCAATGCAGTATTATAGACAGGTAAATCCACTTTTCACTGAGTCTCCACCTTGTCCAGGATTCCATTAAGATCCATCAGAACTTCAAATGCCATCAGGAAGGGACAATATGCGGTATGAGAAAAATCTGTCTTTCAGGAACTCACAGCTACCATGGGGTTTGTGATCCTTTGCTGACCTTTGAGATCAGAGTGTTCAGTAGTTAAGATCTTTTCAGTTTAGAATGATGAATTTCTGAGCAACCTAACAAAATTTAATGCATCTTTTCCTACTTACATTGTAGGTTTGTTGGTTTAAGTGATGGAATATCTGGAATATGTTCCAGATACCACCTGGAACATTTATTTCCTTTACCAAGGGACTTACTTGCAGGCAAAAATGGCGCACAGGTAGGCATTCAAAGAGATATATGAAAGTACATACACTCTGCTTACAATTTAGTGTAGCATAAATCTGGCCTCCTGTAGTTTTGCTGCTGTCTTGACAGCTCTGTTTAATCTATATAAAGTGTAAAGAATGTGTGGATTAATGCTGGAGGATTAGATGCTATCCTTACCTCAGACCAGCTGTAATTCTACTGCTGCAGAAAGATAATGGTTTTGAGATCAATTGCTTAGACTTTAGGCCACAGGTTTGGTGATTCTAAGATCGTATTTTATGATGGTTGAGAAATCTACCTTTAATTTAAAATGTCACATAGTGTGTCAAGATTATCTATGGATTGCTAACAGAGAAACATAGAGAAACTATTGATTTAAAAGACATAGCAAAAAAATAGTCCTTGGATATTATCTTTAGCTTGTTTGATGAAGTGATATAATATTTGTACTCAAGTCACATTATTAAGGGTTTTTTTCTGTCTTTCCCTCAAGCCTCTATATTTCCAAATATTAATCCCTCATCTATGATGTATGTGGCATTAACATGCATATGGAGCAGAAATAACCACAATGTGTAGAGAAACACCAAGGCCAGCCAAATTTGAATTAAGTGATAAAACAAAAGGAGAGGGGAAAAATACATGAAGGAGCACATAAACCCTTGGCAATCTTAAGGGGCTTTCATAGCATACAGTGATATCTCCATTGAATAGTTTTAATGATTTTTCTAAGAACACTGAGTATGCTTAGAAACAAATCTGTGTAGAGATAAAATCAAGCTTAATTGATTGTCTTGGATATTTTCACATAAGAAAAAAAAAAAGAATTGCAGTGTCCTTTCCTCTTGGTTTTGGAGCCCCAAATTATAAGTTTGTCTCATTTATGAAGTTGCACTACAGTCATGAGACAAAGAACAAGACTTTTGGTTGAATAAAGAGACCCCAATATTTGGACAGACAGGGATAACATCTACATATTGAATGTCATTCATTTTGGTACCTACTTACATTCCTTCATCAGAAGTCCCCTATTGCACTGAAAATTATGAAATCTTTGAATCTAACTCTGTGCACGTACATAGGCCTCCCTTGTACCTTAACAGAAATGTATTTTAAAATGTGTTTATATATTTAAATTAATTGTTTAACTATTATGTTAAAATGGTTAACACTGAACATTTAGAAGAACATAATCTGGCTTGAGCAATATGAAAATTTTCTAACTGGTGATCTACTTCGTGGCTGATGGTTGTGTCCTGATAGAGGTCTGTCACTTTATTTGTCATGAATCAACTTGTTCATCAAGCAAATTACTTGAGTTTTATATTAAGTCTGAGAAAACTGAAGTATTTTGCCAACCTGCACATCCAAGTGGTTATGACAACTAACTATATCTAAGTTTATGCAGAGATTTACTAGAGAACATGTGGTTACAGACTGAAGTTGAAATTACCCACTGCACAGCTAAGGCCATCTTAATATCCTATAAGAAGAAAACTAGTTTTGTTTGACAAGATATTTTCAATGAAGTTGATCATCAGCTGCCAGAAGAAACTATTTTGAACAAATTCATGGCTGTGGGTTATTCAGGAGTACTGTCAGGCGAGTCAATTCACTTTTTCCTTTACTTCCCTTATTATATTCTTTCTGAACACTGGTACAATGTTCATGAAAGGCAACTCAACAGCATCACTATGATGTGGCTAGGTTGGCTCACTTCATACATAGCTTGTGCCATAGCAGGTGGTATTATGGCTGGGGTCAGAGCTGAAAACATTATCTCTTTGCACCCTTGCTCTCCTTTCATTTGTCCCCCATAAATCTGTGCTTGCAACTTCTTCATACTTCAGTTATTCTAGAATTTCATTGCAATCTTCTGTGTATTATAAACTGACTCCAGTAAGCTCAAGATCCATATGAGTATTGGAAATCTGAGGTTTAAGCTATGAAGCTGTTTAAACTTTTTTACCCTTAATAGTGTTTAATGTTTTATTTGTGGATAGTTTGGGGAAGATAATCTTTATATGACATACATCTTATTTTTTCTTACGTGTAAAACAGAAAGATTTTCTGGAAGGCTTTCTTTGTATAGTTATGAACAATTTTAATATAGTTTTCTCTGGAATAATTCTAAGAAAACTGTGATATGTATTCCTTCTGACAGTCCTAATGCTGCCACTCATTAATTTTCTTTTTTTCACAGCTGTCTTCCTTCCCTATAAATTCCTTGTGCTTCGTAGCTTTTATTTCATTTTGGTACTAGCTACTTCTTTTTCTGTCTCTTTGTTAAAAATATGTGTAGTTGCTTTCATTTCATTATTTCTTTTCATTTCATTTCATTTCATTTCATTTCATTTCATTTCATTTCATTTCATCATCAGACAGTGATTTTATCCATAATTATCCTCTTTACTTGTAATGAAAATGTTAAAATCCCATTTCTGTTCACATTCCTGTGTAAATTTACTCTCCTATCTATTTCACGTAGTGATTTTCCTTATATTTGAAAAATCAGCACTGTGTGGGGCTCTGTTCTCTTTGACCATGCTTGAGGAAACAAGGAGAGGATTTCTGATTCTTTGGGAAGAACTACCTCTAATCACTTTACTATTTTTTTCTGTTAAAGAGTGACAGGTTTGTAGATAAAATCAAAGATAACTATCGTAATATGCTTTGACTAAAGTCTCAACTCAAACTGAATTTGTACAGTCAGGGACATATCAGGAGATAATTAGAGAATAAGAATAATCTTTAACCACTGTCCATGGCCATTGAGAATACCTTTTCTGTAGTTCATAAACCAGGAAATTCCCCCATGCTTTAGTTTTCTCTTCCTCTTCCACATACGTGTGTGCGCATACGTAAGTATGACATGGATCTCTGGCACTAGGCCTTAAGAGCTCACACAGGATATATCAGCTCTTTGTTAAAGCTGTAAGGAGAAGTGAACACTGCCACACTAATATTTTTCCACTTTCTTGGAAAATAGAGGCTGAATGTTTCACTGCAGAAAACCTGTTAAGTCAATTTAGAAAATCTTACCTGTAGGTACCATTGGTCAGTAACAAACTGCATGTGCTGCAGCTGTCTTAGAGAGTAAGAGAAAGAGGGTTGTATTTCTGAAGTATGCTCCTCAACTTCAGTGCCTCCTCAAGCTGTTGCTTAGCTGATGCAGCTTTTAAATCTCTTTGAGTTTAGGATCTCATTTAGACCATTATGGTGATAAGGTCACCATTCTGTATTCATCTCACCAATTTCTTCATCACAGAAGAAGGTTTTAGGGAATATTCTTGAATATATGGAGGCAGATATAAGCACTGAAGGTAATGCAGTCAGGGGAGAAATTGTCAAGAGAGAATGTTTCTTGTTAACTGAATGGTTGATATAGGGTAGTTCCTTACTACTGAAAATGTTTGCCCCCTTCCTCCCCACCTTATACCAGTCTACTGAATGTCTCTGACAGTAGAAATGTCAGATATAAGATGTGTCTAATACTGCTGTCAAAGAACTCCTATATTTCAATTCCATTTTTACTGTGTCTTTTGTTTGACACATATGGGGTAAAAGTAACAGGATTTTTTCATCCAGTTTAAAAAGTAGATAATGGAGAGCACTCATTTAGGAGCACAATACTTTCATTAAAAGCTTTCTGTGCTAGATGGATCATACCTATCAGTTTCAGGTTTTTTTTTTTGTTTGTTTGTTTTTTTTTTTTTTTTTTTTTTTGGTATGTGTGTGTGGTAAGTTGCTTAGGGACACTTTTCTAGTGACAAAGAAAGATTTCCCAAACAAGTTAATGTACAGAAGCCTGTGGGTAAGTCAAGTACTTCTTTCCTATTCATTTTGCTTCTGAGTCAGTATATTTATTGCTTACTGTCTTGACAGACATCTTTTCTAAAAGAAGTGCCCTGAAGACTGTACATCAGCAAATACCATTGTGTACTGCCTATAACAGAGTTACTTCTGAATGATAACGTTGCCATAATTGGTATAAAAATATCTTCTCTGTGAACACAAGTTTTTGGTAGAGTCCTACAGGTATCTGTTGTAGATAAATCACATTCTTCTTTCAAGTAATTTTTAATGAAGAAGAAAAAGACTAGGGAACATTTGGCTGTATTGTCCAACAAGATACAAGTGTCTTTGGCAGAATATTCATTCAGTTAAAGAAAACCTACATTGAGAATAGAGTGCAGCTAACTTAGCCTGGAAATTTTTTTCGTATATATAGTCCTTAGAGATTACTTATCCCACTAGGAGTACTGGAAGTACTCTTCTTCCAGACTAGAAAGAAAAAAAAAAAAAAAGAAATGCCTTGGCCCAAGATTCAGAACAACCTTTAATTCAGAAACAGTCTTGCATACTTGCACAGAGGTAGTCTTTCTAAGTGCACTTAGAAACTTCTTTCTGAAAGAAGCAAACTAACTTTTGTTATCTACTCCTACTTATTCGTTCTCATTTAGGACGAAAGGAGGCTAATCAGAAAGGCTGCTAAACTGAAAAAAAATTCTCTTTCCTGCTGCCAGCATAGCAAAAATTCTCCATGCAGAGGTACATGTTTTTTGTGTGCTAGGATGCTACATTTTTCTCTCCTCCACTGCTTGTTCTGCTGATATTTATGGCCTCGAGCAATGCATGCGCAAAGTACGATGGGAGGAAAGTATCATATTTTATAGTGATGGCACTTGCAAACACCATAATTGTCTATTATAATCCACTTTAATTCTCACTGCAGTTCAATAACGCCTTGAACTGTAACTGTAGCAGAACAGTGATTGACGACAATTCAACCCTGCACTTCTAAAAGATAATCTTTTTTATTACCACTCAGAATTCAGCTCTCAGTCCAGTGGGGTAGAGATTCAGGTACTTATTGACCTAATTACTCAAGTTATTTTTTTTTATTTTTCTTCCTTTGATGCTTCCAGGCATCCAAATGCCTTTGTCTGAAGGGCAGGGAGGCGTAGGAGTGTTGCAGAAAGAATCATAATTCAGACACAGGGGATTCCTCCTTTATTTTGCAAGCTGCTTTATGCTTGTATTTCGACAACAGAAAATTTTAAGCTGAAAGGGCTATTCTGCCCCTCAAGAGACTTTGTTCATATTACTATAATAGCATGGTCCTAACTATAATCATGCTAGGCATGGTCATTTCTCTAAAACACAATATATTCAATTACTCAGTAATAACAACACCAACAAAATGTTTATCTTCTTACTCTAAAGCCCAGAAAGCAAATTTAGTCTTACAGTTCTGTGGCTTAGTATATGTTGCACTTTCTATACATAACTTTTTCTGGATATATGTGTTCATTTGCTTTTCTACGTATCTTACTTGTGCAGACTTGTATTTCCATATGTCTTGTCATAAGAAAATGAAGCACAATAGATCAGGCAGGAATTTTTGGAGAATATGCCAATATTTCAGAAATGAAGGAAAAATACAGAGTTCTTCACAGTTTAAATGAGTAAGTTGTTGTACTAATCAATGTCATCTGTTTGATACTGAGTGTACTATTGGAATTAGCCTAGTCTAATCCTAAAGTCCTAATTATTCCATTCCAGTTTTAAAGAAAAAGTAACTGATAATCTGTATCACTAAAAGATAATCTCTAACAAATATAGAAGTATTTCGGAAGAGGGAAATGAGGTTAGTGATATATGTCACACGATATTGCAGACACGTAGTTTCTCAAAGCTATGTTGCATTACACTAATATGTGATTTCATCTTCCACTTGCATTGCAATTAGACAAAAGAGAAATCCTTCATATTCCAGAAAGAACTACTGAAGAATGAATTATCGCTGCACCCATACAAAGCAGTCATAAGCAACATAAATCATGTGACCTTTTCCAGCTGCAAAATCTTTGTATTATTGGGTTGAGCGTGGTTATAAAGATATAATTCCCAATCTTTAAAAAAAAAAGGAATATCTAATGTGTTATTTATTTCAGTGTTATTTGATCTTGACAAGTAGCAAATCACTATCCCATTCGGTTGGCTCAAATTCTTCATTGTACATCTATTTATTCACTCTTTTTTTCAAATTGTTTAAAGCTTGTAATGACTTTGTCATTGCAGGGTACTGCATGCTCTGGTGATTTGGCAGCAAATAAGAGTTTATTAGGAGGGAAAGTATTATCTCTGCGTGTGTGTTTATAACTTTGTGTAAACACTTTGGGTCATCTTTTACTAATTCTTTGCACTGCATTCTTTATGAGATGTTGTGTATTTTTAGTTATTTGCTTGGCATAGTTGTTGCAGTTGTGCTGTTTTGCTAGTCAGACTTTGCAATACAAAAATAATCTGATCAGATTCCAGCTATTTTTTCTGTTGTTAGTTTAGAATACTGTCATGTTTATTTTTCAACTTCCTCATCAGTTAAAGACTGAGTCTACCCCAAAAGTCTGCACAGGAATTTGATAAAATTAATCTTTTTGGAGCCTCCCCCACCCTTTAAAAGAAATATGTAGTAACAGGTTTTGTGCTGCTAATAGTTTCAGTCTATTCTATCTTTCCATGTGAGGTTAAAAAAAAATAAAAACAAACTAATGTCTGTACTAGTACACAACAGTGTCAGTATTTCTATGAAAACACACCTTAATCCCGTCAATGTTCCAGGCTGATATTAGGAAAAGGACCTCTGGTTTGAAGAACAGAAAGAAGTCTACCCTTTCAACATAGTCAAGAATGAGCATTGAAAGCAAATTCAGAGTTTTGCTTCTACTTTCTTATTACCTGCTCTGGCGCTACCCAGGAACTGATTTGAAGAATTGGTTCTGGAATGAAGCTGCCAAGTCTAAATGGATCTTTTTAAACAAAGAAATACTTCTGAATAGGCTTTATCTCTTCTGTAATGAATCCTAATGGTGACTAGAGGCAGGTGTTAATGAGTGTGAAAGGAGAGAAAGGGAGACAGAGATATCAGAAACTTGTCACTCTTTGTGCTGAAGTAGAAGTTACTGCAGTAATAGCAGTGGCTGTTCACTGAAAAATGCCAGCCTTGAGGTCTGAACTAGCATTTAACTTCCCTCAGTCACTCTGAAATTCTGTCTTGTTAAGATTCCTTGCTGAGAGACATTGTATACTTTGAGTCCAATTTTTGGATCATCTTTTTCGAAAACAGATCAAGATATATTATAGGAGGTTACAAGAAAAATGCATTAAAATGTGCAACCCAGTTGAATTTGGAACATGACAGTGAATCCAACTAGTGTTCAAATTAAATGTTTTGCAACATAATGTGATGTGGATTAATGGAAAAAAATTAGGGACTTGTTCTGGAAATTAATATTTCTTGTATATTTATTTTTATCTAAGTCTTAGTTGTTCAAAGGGGAAAATAGGTTCTGTAATAACAAGGCTGAAAACAGAAATGTAGAAATTTCATTCTTCATTAAGATAAAAAAACTCTCCACTCCCAAGTGTGGGAGCCAGACATCCTAGTCATGTATTTTTTGCTGAAAGTACCTGTATCAGTTTTGTCCTTTATTTATTTATTTTCATTTTATGCAGTGAGCCAACTTTCCTAAGTTATTTGGCCGGGCAGAAAAATATTTTTTTGGTTTGCTGTTTATCTTTAGGTGATCATTTTACCATATCAGCTTTACTCTGGACTCACTGTCATTTCTGCCCCTCTAACTACTAATTTCTGGTCATTTTATTTTGCTGTTAGAGCGTACAACTCTGTGAAAAAATTCATGCAGTTTGCTCCAGCAGGGTTTGTGAGAGCCACTCTGCGTGAGTTTCATCAGAGTGATTGTCCTTCATATCCCCTTTTAGTTACATTTAGATCGAACAAACTGATGCTGTCAAAACAACCCTGAGAATATCAAGTGTTATAAAAATACTTTGGCATTATTTCACAAAATTTTACTGAAAAATACTAATTAATAAAATTTTCCATTGGTTTAAACCAATCCATCTTTTCTTGCATAGAGTTGGATTCAAATTGCTAAAGTTTTTTACATTTGTTTTTTTTTTAAAGGCTAATTTTACATCTACCTCTAAGGCTAATTTCTAACACCGTGCAACATCATTCTGCCACAAAATAAAATTTATCAGAGAAGGAAAAAGGAGGAGAAAGGAAAGCTTACTATATCTGCTTATTTTAGCTCAGAAGATTAAAGATACTTGTGCCATCTCCAAAGGATTCAATTACAATTTTTGCACCATCTCTAAAGGATTCTATTATCTTCGTGTGGCAGTGTTTCAGTAGCACACTACTGCTGAAATTAGCTCTTCCAGAAAAGACAGTGAGCTGAAGGAATTTGATTATTGATGGAGGATCAAAATACAGTGCTTAGCAGAATCTCTGGAAAGTTACGCCCTCGGGTCTGAGGAAGAAAAAGGGCCTAACAATCATTTCTTAGAAAATATTTTTTTTCTGTATCTTCAAAATAAAGTTTTAGGGGCTTATTTCATCTGAAAAATAAGAATGCTTTATTTTGAATTATACTGTTTTTTTTACATTTGTGAGGCAGTTTTATTGGGAGTAATGTGGATACTCATCATTCATTTTTCTTCCATAGACTACACAGTAATAGTAATAACTAATCAATTATTCCATGACTAGCAACTTAATTACTTTTACAGCAATCTCCTCCTTCTATCCACCCTAGAGACTTTGGAAAAGTGTACTGAAAATCTGAGATGAGATGGGATCTGTTGTGCTTGATGAATATCCCTGATATCAAAGTCACCAGTAATTGAGCCTTCAAACCTGGTCCAGTCATGCTGACTCCTTCCATGGTGATCTGCTTGGGTGTAGTCTAGGAAAAACATAAAAATCTAGGGCAATGAGAATCCTAGGATAATGCCCAGAGACTGGGCATACAGAGTAGGCATAGAAATAAACATTCATTTTGTTATTATCTGTCCAATGTGCTTGTGCTTTTGCTAGAAAATACTACACTTGTAATATCATTTATTAATTTTGTACCAAATGAATGAGAAAAGGTTAAAAAAATGCACATCTATTATATAAAGTGACAACAATAAATCCACGGTGATATGCCAGTGACAGAATTTAAGTGATGATGGAAACTGTATTACTGTCTCTGCACTGAACTATTTAGGCATAATTCTGTCAACTGAGAATTGGCAATCGAAGATATCTAAAGAAGGAAACACTTTTTACCACATAAACGGGTTATTTTCCTACTTCCAAAGGCATTCCCTCAGGTCTTTTAACTGAATCTGTAAATTTTTAATTTTAGTAAGGGAATTAGTTATTTCCATATCTCTTTGTGCCCAAGTCTATTCCATTAGTTTGTGCTGAATCACAAGGTTCTTGTCTTGGCTTATCTGTTATTCAATGCTGGTACATTGTATTGTACCACTCAGAGAGATTTTTGGTCTTTTTATTATTTCTATGCATATGATAAATTGCTCTGGTTGGCAGTTTTTCCCAGTTCAGAACAGCACTCTCTTCCATCTCTGCCTATTTTATTGATAACTATCATTGAATGGAGAGCTGGAAAAAGCTCAATCTGGACGAAACTGAAATAGTACTAATGAATAGTTCAAAATGAAAACTCAGTACTTAAAATATGTTTTTTTTTCATTTTTTATTGTTAAAGAACTGAGCAAGCATTTAGAACTTTAAAGTTATGCAGATGTAGACTTTAATTTTGCTTCATTTGATTATTATTTTGAGACATGGTGCTAAGATGGCAATGTTAAAAGTGTTTTTACAAGATTACTTGTAATATTTTATATATTTACAGTGATAGACTTTAAGCAATTGTGGGGAGTATTGAGACTTTTATTAATGGGAAAAGGTGGCCATTTTCACAAAGTGGAAAGAAACTTGCACAAAATACTCTTCTTGTAAAATAAAAGCCAGCTCAGAAGGGGGTGTGGTCTTTTCTCCAATAGGTGAAGATGCAGTGACCAACCACAAAATATTTGTGTGACTTCACTGAATGTGATGTTAATTGTACCTACTTGCCCTCCTATCACCAAGTGTTATGGAAATATCACCATAAAATGCTATCAGAGTGTAAAAATATCATCTGCTTTCAGCTCTGGAGATGGTTAAAAGGATGCATCATTTGGTGACAAATAATGAAATAAAAACTTTAAAAGTTTCACAGTTTTGAAAAAGAGGTGATTGAAAAGATGCATCATTTATCATCCGTTTGTGAGCCTAGAATAAATTATATCAAAACTTTGTTATTACTTTTTTTAACCAGTGACAGCAGTGACTCCCCACTTACAATTAAAACATCACAGTGATGTCTCTTTGCAAACACAAGTTGCTGTCTGAAAGTTAAACACACCTTTTGATTACAATATAAAGTATCTTAATTTAGTAAAGGTGACTCAGAAAGACAAGGCAGCCAAACAAGGCTTGTGATAAGGCAGAAAACCACAAGAGAGTGGTGGCAATGGTCAGAAGGAAGGTTTTCAAGAAAACAAGAAGAGATGTTATCACAGAAGTGTGTCAGGCCTATAACCATTCATTTGCCTGTAACCACGGGGCTCATCAGGCACTAGATATTAGTACGTACCTGAGTTAATTCTCTTCTCAGCTACTCCAGTTCAGCCACCAAGATACACATTCTTGCTCAAGTGAAAGAGTTCAACTGCAGCAGCACTTGCCACAGCATTTTACTCATCCTTCTTGTTTGTCACAGTACAGGCACTGAAATCTGTTTGTTAACTGAAAGCTTTGATTTAAGAAGCTGTGCCCTTTATGGGGAGCACAAATACCAGGAAGCTGTACTAAACTGAGCTGCCTGAGCAGGAGGTCAGCATTGAGCACAAGGACAGACAAGAAAACCAGGAACTTTTCACCTGGTAGTGGGCTATGGAGTTCAGGGAGCAAGGCACGCTTATGTAAGTTCTTAAATATTATTTCTGCTCAGATTTTGAGGGCATTAGGTTAAGAAAATAATCAGAAATACTCAACCCACTACAGTTATGCGGCATATAGATACAGTGGGCAATTACCTGTTGTAGCCATAGGGTTTTGAACGTTTTCTCTCTCTAAGCTACCTGCAGCTGGTTAACTTCTCTTGGCAGGTCTGTGTTTTGTGCAGATGTGCAGAAGTGTAATATCTGCACAAGGACAGTACACTAATTTTATACTAGATTTTATTTAATATCTTTTTAAATCTATCTTTCTTATTTCAACAAGTACAAACCTACTAATAAGTTTTCTTGACTAACGTGCTTAAACATTGATGCTACATGGATATTCTAGGAACTGAAATCAAAATGACTGTAGTTTGAACACCAAATCCAATAGTTTCTACATTCCAATTTAAATATTTATAGCATTTCAATCATTTCTAACATTATTATTAAACTAATAAATGTTTTAGTAGCTTGAAATATTTCCAGACTTAAGAAACAGTGCTAGGTTTATATATTACAAACAACAACAACTACAAAGTACCTGACAAGTAGTGAGTTAAATAGAATTAATTCCCTCTCAGCTTCCCCGTGAAAGCATAAACCAGACTTTTTTCTCATATTATATGATACCACTAGCCCAAAGTCCCTCAGTGAAATTATTTCTTTGTAAATCATTGCAGTCCATCCATTACGCTCAAGAAATATGACCTTTTTTAAGTGGGTAATATAAAGTACACAAAATATATGCTGCCTTCCATCCATTGGTATCAGCAGGAATCCCTGGGCAGATCTAAGGCTCATAGTTTCTAAACACTAGATGATTTTAAAAGCTAGTGAGTATTTCATATAAGTGAGTATAGAAAACTTATCAGAAAAAAAAAGAAAGTGTGAAAAGTGTGAAAAGAAATATACTGGTCCATTCAGTCTGGTGAGTGATCTGCTATCATTATTACAACAATTTAAGGTTTTCTTCTATGATTTGATTTTAGGGACAGGAAAAGTAATTCCTGATTTCCCACCTTGAGGTAAGAAAATTATTAGATTTGACTTTTGTTCAAATCAGAGGAAGTGGTAGTAAAGGAGACACTGGAAAGGAAGAAGAGTCTGCACAGCAGTTATTTCCTTCAATAGACTTCAGAAACTTTTACTATGACTTCAGAAACACTTACTAAGGTAACAGTTACTAAGGTGTACTTTATATGGTGGTCATTTGGATTCATGGGACTGCTTTATAGCCATGTCAGAATCTGTTTCTTTTTCTTTTGTTTACTTTTAAGTAATGACTGAAAATTAGCAAACTTCAATTCTTGTTCTCCAAATAAATTATTGAAATTTTTGTCTCCCTGCATAACTAAGTAGTGTCCAGAATGAAATGTTTATCATTCTCATAAAATTCAGTGTGACTGATTCCATATGTAATATCCACAAGTTCTTTGCTTTAATTAATGCACCTGGCTGAACTTTTAAAGATTGATTGACTGATAATATATGATGGTTATTGCCACACCAGAAAAACTTCCTGATTGTGAACAATATGTTTTGCTTTGTGCAATGGCACATGCACAGCACCTCATAAAAGAATTTAATATTCTTTCAAGATTTGATAAGAATTATTGAAAGGTAAGGGGTTCTTCTGTCTTCTTTTTTATACTTTGGGTACTCTTTATTAAATTCATGAGAGATAATATTGTTTCCCTGATAACCTATGTTCATATTTCCTCCAAAGTTTAATTTCCTAATCATTTCTGAGAACATTAAGAAAAGTTTGAACAACAAGAATCATTTCCTTTCCTGCCATTGTCATCTGTAGTTTTATCTCACTTGGAGCTACAGTGTGACAGTTTTGCTGCTCCCTTCTAAAAAGGACACAATTCAGGTGTCTTTTCCCAAAGGGAACGTTAGCAAAACTGAAATAGTCTTTCTGGAAATGCTATGTAGAGAAAGATCCACAGAAAAGAATATTCTGTTCAGCAATTGAGTTGGAATATATTGCTTTTTCTGAAGATCTAGCTCTTCTCCAAGGATTGACTAGAGGGAATTGACTGACAACCTACCACCTTTGAATACTTTTACCCCGAGGCTGTAGGACAAAGTAAGTGATTATGGTGTTTGCCAAAAGGATAAGACATGCAGAGAAAGATTTGTGCTCTGCAGTAAATGAGGATAGTTAAGAATGCAGTTTAAGAAATACTGTATTCACAGCTCTTTGCAGTTAAGATCAGTCCAAATAACCTTGAGCTAGGTTATGTTCCAGACATTGCTAGTGTGTGGAGCTTCCTTCACACAAAAGTAAATTTCCTTCAAAGTAGAGTGATCTTAATCCACTGTTAATTTGCTGAGTGTCAGTTGCAAAATGACAAGGCTTCTTGTTTCCTAATTAACTTACCAGACCTGATTTCAGTATCTCTGCAAGGTATAAACATGCTATAAATCATATCAAAAAGAGAGGATGCTATTTGAATATGTGGCATCCTGTTTATTTTAAGGATTTTCACATGTTAAGGCTTCTGGATATTTGAGAATTTTGGCAATTGAAATTTGTGGTTCTCTCATGTATTTATAGTTTCTGTTGATCAAAGTATAAAAGAACGCTTCTAAAGTTGTAAGAGCAAAATAAAGCGAATGCTTCCAAATTAATCTATAGACCATCACACTCACACTGGACTATGATAAAAAACACTAAGAGGGAGATTAATTTGGCTTAGTGAAGCAAAAAATGTTTATATTAACAAAATAAAGCAATGAGACATTATTGAAAACACAGTGCTTCGTTTCTTTGAAGAATTGGACATTGTTTTTAAAGCTTAATGAAATTTAAAGTGCATTAGACTAAGATTTCCCTTTCTAGGAGCCTGTGTAGTGAATCTTCATTCCTTTTGCTTGTCTCACATCTTAGTACCTCATAAATTACTTGCAAGGTGCCTAGAGATGTAGTTGGAGAGGGCAAATGCTATGAATGAATGTTTTTTTAAAGCTCTGTTAATGAATTGACTTCCCTGTGGGGTACAGTACTTCAGTCTAATGAATCAAAAAAACAAGCATCTTTTTTGTAAGAAGAATACGGCTTCTTGGCCCCCTTGTTGCACAGAATTCTGCAAAAAAACAAAGCTGGGGAAAGGGTGTGATCCTGTGTTTTTCTACTCACCTGAGCCTCTTCCTTGTCATAAATGAAAAAATGCAACCAGTTTAACCTGCAATTGTATATCAGTTTTGTTTGCTTTATATCTGGAAAGCATTGACACTTCATTACTAACTTCTTCCTGTGGTGCTGAGGTCCTCTGGCTTTATGCAGCTGCTGGTGTGTCAGTGGGGGCCACCTGAAAACAAAGAATTATGAGAACTTTGTACAAAATTCTTTCAAGAAATCATTGGATTGTGCTAATTAGGGAAAATTTTCCATACCTGTATTATAAAGGTAAAACTAAATTCTACTCTCCTTCTTCTAAGTGAAAAGCAGTAACACTGGAAAACACCCTCTGCTGTGTTACACTATTCATAACTTCACATACACAATACTCAGCCATACCTAAAATGCTGTTTTTCTCCAGTTCCTCATCCAGTAAAGCTTAGTTTTAGCTGTTGTTTAGCTGACAACTATTTTTCACTCAGTTTAGATGCAGCTGTTCCAATTGTTTCAATTTCCATAGTTCATAATGTCTTTTCTTATAAAGCTTGTTTTGCGAAACAGTGTCACTGCTAGACAGAACTTTCATAGTGGTACAAAGTTACATTATGACGGACAGTGCAGGCCTGAACTGTGGATGAAAGAGATACTGAGCAGCCTCAAGGGTGGACAGCACCATCGACTGTGCTCTGTCTGCACCGTTGGAGAGTGGTTCTATAAGACTCAAAATCAGAAAGGATGCAAAAAATATGTTCAAGAAAATGGCTAGTAAAGGGTACAGAAAATGGAAAGGATAAAAGAACAGTTGTCATAGAATATGTAGAATTCATTCCTCATTAGTTAGCTAATGAGACACTTTATTCTGCATATGCAATGCCATTTTTTTCCTATCTGTCAGAAGAGCTATGATTTGTACTAATAACTTCACGAACTTAAATTGGGGGTGTGTGATAACTCACTTCCTAGTCAACAGGGAGTGATAGAAATTCTCTGCATATAATAGGAATCACATAATTCTGAATCACTCTGTGATTACCTATGTATTAAAATTTGATGGTGATTCTAATATCAGTCCCTTATTTATAAACTAGGAAGGATAAATCCAAGGTAGAAGGCTTTATGCATATTTGCTTCCTCAAGGAAACAACAACAACAACGACAACAAACGTGATAGAAACTGTTAGTATTATTGCTGGAAGGTACGGACAAAACAGCAGAAGTTCCTGGGACATCATGAGAGAATATTGACAAAAACAGCAAAGACCAGTTGAAGACGAAGATAAGGACCACCGCATCTTCAAAGAACTGTCTGGAACTGGGCAGTAGGACCAACACAAGGCCTCTAAGCCAAAATAGGGCCACATATGGAAATGAGTTCCTGGTTGACATCAAGTGGACACAGCGAGACAACCACCAGGGGGTCTCAAAAGACTACCAGAGACCACCAAAGGGACAGAGGGCGCATGCACACTAGAGCAGGGTATATTGTAATTAGTCTGGGAAATAGAATTAATAGGTATGATTAGTCCTAGAGTTTAATGCATATGTAGATAATAGAGAGATAAAAGTTTTAGCAAGCACACCTTAGGGTGTGCATGATAGGTGGAGCTATCCCCTGTGCACCCAGTGCTGCCATAAAGCAAATGCCTGCTTCTTAATACTGAATTGGTGTTAAGAGGTTTTCTTTTCCTCCTGGTTTTAGGTGACAATATTGCTTTGGAAACTTTTCTAAGCCTAATATTTAATTTGAAGATATTGCTGTCAGATATAAAGTGTTAAAGTGCATAAAAGACCATCAAGGCAAAAATAAGGCCTTAGACTTACCACTTCAGAATGGATGTGTCTTTTCTCTTTTCTTTTCTGTTGTCATAAATTTTAGGAAAATTCAGAGGCAGAAAGCCTAAAGGGTGTGGAAAACACAGGACAGCAGCTTTGGAATGAGCTTATTCCAGCCATTCCAAAAGGTAATATTCTAGGAACCCAACAGAGTGGTTTAACAGTTAACATTTGTTTGATATATTTGACTGACTTGAAACTTCTAAGCGTTTCCAGGTGTTCTATGAGCTCTATAATATTCTTGGATTTGAATACTCTTTCTGTATAGTCTCCATCTTCTTTCCTCATATTATAGATAGTCAAAGAATTTTGGCTCTAATAACCATGGTTTGTCTTTCCTTGGAACAACACTGAATATCATGTATGTGATGCAAAGAAAAGTGAGTTAGCTAAACCCAAGACCCATGCGATAATTTTCAGCTCATGCTCAAAGAGACTTTTCTGTTCAAGACTGACCCAACAAGACTTTAAGACTTTTTGTTAACATGGTTAGTATTTAAACAGCAGATTCTGCATGCATCTCTGTGGCGTTACCATTTCAGAATCTGACAGCTTTAAAAATTGGTATACTTCCCTATTTCAGTGATATATTCAGTGTGTCAAACATTGCTACAAGGAGCAGCAAATCAATTTTGAGAATAACTTGTTTTCAGGCATCTCAGGAGAAGTAAGAGTCCATCAATCACTTCCTGAGTCATTTTCCCCTTAGGGATGGTGAACTAACTTGGTGTCCTTATAGATGCTTAGGACCAAGACAGAAATTGCAGAAGGGAGAACCCAGAACAGAATATTTTTGTAGTCACTATATTTTAGGGAAAAAAAAAAAAAAGGCCCATTAGATTTCTGAACCCCATCTAAATTTACAAAGTAATATATTTCTACATATTCAAATTGTCTTTCCAAGAAAATAAAGTGGGGCACTTTTTTTTTTTTTCTTTCTTTCTTATATTACTGTTGGGATTTGAGATGATGATTGCAGATACTTCATATAAGTAGGGTTGCCAATCAAGGATTTTTCAGGGTCTGTCTGTTCTATTCCTTTCCTGTTGGTCACATCCTTGAGCAAAGATGGAGCCTATGCATTGTTCATGCCCTATTTAAGCCTTGGAAGTTATATGTACCATAAATTTCTTATTAAAATTGCTGATCTCTAAGTAAAAATAGAAGTGGTAACTGAGTGCATAACAACTTAAGCTGTTTTTATCTCAGATAATTACGTAAGACCTCAGAATCTAAGGAAAGCCTGTTTTTCTTTTTCTCCTCTATTGTTCTCTGCTAGGGGGAGGCTATTCATAACCTCTCCATAATCTATTTCATCATTGATGACTGCCATTTTACAGAAAGAGAGGAGATGCCCCAGCAAAAATGATTCAGATGTTTGGGAAGTTCTTTATTATTAATAAAAAGGCAACTTTTACTTCTGCCTTTCAATGTGATTAGGAAATTGCCTTATAAGAATGGAGATGGTGCTATCTGGAGACTATACTTATACTAAAAAGAATAAAGGAAAGTAAGTGAAGGAAAAGGAGTAGTCACCCACAAAGCATTGCTGCACCATTTTCTTCATACAGACAAAAGCTGATAAATAAAGAGATCACTGAAGCTAGCAATAGGAATACAATCTTATATTAATAGGAATAATAGGAATTAATAGGAATAATTCTTATATTAATACAGATTATAAAAGATTTCAATTTACAAACGCATATTTACAGTATGCATGAATTTATTTTTCAGTGTAGATGTGGGTGAATTCCCAATATCAATAATATCAATAAAATATTTTGTCACACTGATAAAGCAGGGACAAAAGTTTATGCTTTAAAGGACATTTCCATAGTACTGTCCAATGACAAGGTTGTCTCCAGATTTTTCATTAGGGCAGCTTTGTCCCTTATATATTACCAAAGCATACGGAAGAGCATGTGTGGACTCAGAGCTGGTCAACAACTCATCAAATACTACTGAGTTTAAAATTTTATGAATTATATAATTTGATTTATATTCCAAGCAAAACTTAATAATTGATAATCAGACTTTATATGTGATGTTAATACCCTTCACAAGGAACTTCTTGGAGAGACCAGTGATTAACTGATTAGAAAGATGCAAATTCATCTCTTGATGATAAGAACCACTGCCCTATTGTATATTATTTCTCCTATTTTTGCTTATCTCAGCTTTCTTGTAGACTCACTCGTTATTCTTTTCCTCTTCAGTCAGGATATTACTTTCTTCTCCCTTCGACATGGTCTTACAACACTGTGTTTGTCCTTCAGCCTTCTGTCCCTTCTGTAGTACTCTCTGCTGCCTCCTTGCTTTTCTTCCTGTTGAGTAACCCCCCACACTTTAATGTTGCATAATAGTCTTTTACCACTTACGGTACTCTCCCAAGCAATACTGCTGCTGTTCTGCATGAAATAAGACAGTTACCACGAATTGAGAAGTAATATTTTAAAGAAAGTTGAAAAAAATTATCTTTAAAAAATAACTGTTTAGATAGATAGGGAAAATAATAACAATAGGGAAAACAGCAAAAAGATCATATATCAAAAACAAGATTGCAGCTTTTTGCTTGATGAGATTACTAAAGACGGATGTTCTAAACAGCCATGTAATGTATTTGAACCAGTAAAGTGCAGAAACTACAAAATGACAGCTACAGTTTGAGGAAACTGTTCAGATTACTATTGAGTTACTTGTAACTTGTACTCCTGGTACTGAAATTATTCTACGTTAGTGCTGTGATAAACAATTTTCTTTATTTTCTTTCCTTTTGGCTTCCCTTTCTCTCCCCTCCAGAGCTCCTTTTTATGTTCCCCTCTTTTTTTTTTGTTTTTTTGCAGTTCATGAGCCACCAAGCACCCTTTTCCATCTGAAGCCCCCTCCTCTTGAAGCAGCCCTTCCTGCTCCTAACTAGCAGTACTTGGAGCTGCTGCCTTCTATGCTATTAGTTCTCTGTCTTGCCTCATACTTGCTCTTGGACTCACTAGTCCTAGTTAACAGGTAGAGTCATGATTTTGCCTGCTCTGTGTTGGTGTTGACCAGAATAGATGGCCAGCTTGGTGCGGGTTGCGGGGCGTGCACCATTTGCTGAAAGGGCATTCACCTTGCCCTCCAGAGAGATGAAGATATATGAGGAAGGTAGGATAATCACTTAGAATGTGAGTAGCAGGAAAGCACCTGAGAGTGCTAACTCGGATGCTGACATGCAGGGCAAAATGTTGATGCTCTGTGTAAGGCATATATCACAGCTGAGAAAGAAATGAGATTTTTGCCAGTACAGTGAGACAAAGAAGGATTAATGTGAAAGATTAAAATACTGGTAGAATGGTAGCTGTGAACTGCCTTCTGCACCAGGATACAGAGGCAAAGGGGACTGATGTTTGCAGGTATGTAAGCCTATGCATACTCACAATGAATTATAATGTGCCCAGCCCTTCACTGTGTCCTAACTTTTGTGCTGATTGGTCTGTGCAAAGAGTAGGTAAGATCCTGACAGTTATATTTTGCATATGCAAAATTACTAGTGAAGCCATTTATGATAGTGAAAAATAAGATGGCATGAATCATAACTAAGGCTGTCTCACAGTCTCAGAGCTATCATCAGCAATTTAGGGAAATGTCTTTAAGAAACTACTGCAAAGAGGGTGTACTGATTGAACTAGCTAGTTAGCTGAGTAACATTTGACCCTTGCCCTTCCTGAAGTATGATGCAGATGATGTGCAGAGTGTTCAGATGGATGCGGATGTGATGACTGTAATTGTGGTATCTTTCCAAAAGCATCAAAGGCACAAGAGCACAAGGTGAGTATCACAGTCATCCCCCTGCAAGTTTACTGCATGTTTTGTCCTTCCTCAACAAAAAGTGGCAGAAACATTTAGCCATTAGTTCATCATTTGAAGGTGTAAAGACATCTGATCAGATGTGTCCATTTTCAGTATCTCTCTAGTGCACCATTAGTATATTGTGTGTTTTGATGCACTTTTAACATAACCAGATATTTTTGTTCCTCCTTGCTAAATTTGGGTTGAAATGAAATAGTTAAGTATAATGTGGAATAAGTTGTGATAAAGTAACAGAATGTATTCCTTTCCTCATCTACAGAGAATTAAAAGCTTAGTCTGAAGATTTGGATAGATTTTCTTCCCAAATGTAGATGATGAATATGTTGGCAGCTTTGTAGGTTTATCTTTTCCTTCAGTTTTGCAGTCCTGTAAAAAATCATCTTTTTCCCAGATAGTTCTTTTAAATTCTGATGGTAAATGCACCAGTAGGCTGAATATGGCTCTAAATTAGCAAGCAGCATGGTTAAATTCTGCTGCTGGTCTTGTACGTCCTGTGGTTTTATGAGTTTTCTGTGGTGGTCTAACAATGCCACTAGAACCTGTTTCCCATAGTAGTATTTTGTTTTGTAATATCTATAAAGAAAATTTTTGAATGTCTATGATGTATAAGTGTTACTATGGTATTGCACCTCCAAATCATTACTGTGGCAGGGGGACATATGTCATGAAAAAATCTAGAGTTGAGCATGTCAATCCATAATGAAAGACATTTAGATTATTGGATGAGTAAATAATGATTTAACTGAAAGTAGAGCTCAATAGGGGAGGAAAGGAAAAATTTAATTAAAAGTAGATCCCTATAAACTTTAAATGCCTTAGCATGGAGAAATTAATTGTTTCACTGGAGTACAAAATAATGCAAAGATAAAAACAGCTTTGAAACCTGGCAAATCCCGCAGAAAAATGATTATATATGACATACTACAACTGGAATAGGAGGACAGGAGCAAAGACTTGACTAGATTATTGTTTTGAAAACAGTTGAATTATGTAAACTGTCATAGTACTACAACAATTGTATCTTTTTGTCCAAAACAACTTTGAAGTACATATTATTTAACATTAAAAATTCTCTTTTTTGCATGTTAGAGTTTTGTATAAAAGAAGGAAACTATCTCTCAATGATAAAGGCTATCTCACTAGCTTCAAATTAAGTTGATAAAATCTGGAATAACATCTCAAAAATGTCAAAGATACCAAAACAATGAATCATCTCTTGTGCACTGGAAAAATTATTGAACAAAGCACAGATAATCTTTATACAGGCAGAATACTATAAGAAATCTTATGGAATCCTGTAGGATTAAGTAAGTTTTTTTATTGCTATCCAAAATGAGTTAATAGGGTTTTCCTCAGAAGATTATACACAAAAGTGTTCTGAAAGATACTTTGCTTCCCAAGTGAAGGTGGAATTTAGGTGGTGTCCTGTAGAGAGGAAGCAACTCCTGGTTTTAACTCTGAAATATCTTGACAGGTAACTCTGATTGAGGTGTTATAATGTCTTTTTTACAGAAGCTGGGTAGTGGGGAGTTCCTAATCTTTCTCTAGGGAAAACAGTTAATGGAGAGGAGTGTTGAGGAAAGAGACATGCTGAAACAGAGATGAAAGATTACTTGAATGTCACATGACTTCACAGGTGATGGAAAAAAAGGTGTTTCTTTCCTTCTGCTGGGAAGCAACTGCAGCCTATTTTGCTTGGAATTTGTGCTTTTAGTGTTATTTTGTCAGTTTTCATGTTTGAATGCTTGAGTTAGAAGGTCTGAAGTAAGTTCTGGCTCAGAGAGAGGAAAAAATTGCTAGTCTAACACAAGTTTATCAGGAGGCAAGTCACACAGCATTTTTGTTTGTTGACAGACTGGAGACATGGGCAGAGAGGAACCTCATGAAGTTCAGTGAAGGCAAGTGCAAGGTCCTGCACCGGAAGGAATAACCCCAGGCACCAGTATAGGTGAGAAAGCACCTCTGCAGAGAAGGACCTAAGGGCCCGGTGGTAACAGGCTGACCATGAGCCAGCAATGTGCTCTTGTGGTCAAAAAGGTCAATGGTTTCTTGGGGTGCATGAGGAAGAGCATTACCAGTATGCTGATGGAGATGATCCTCCCACCATCACCTCAGCCCATCACGTGCTGTGGTGAGGCTATATCTGTAGTGTTGTGTCCAGTTCTCGGCTCTTTAATACAAGAGAGCAATGAAATGACCAAAGCAAGTGCCATGTAGGCCTACAAAGTTGATCTAGGGCCTGGGACATGTTTGAAGTGCAAAATCTCTCTAATGTGTTTCATAGTGCAGCTGTCTACATTATCTTTAATCTGTCACCTTGCTCTTCATTTGCCAAATTTTATAATAACTGGTTGGAATTCCTCATTGTCAAGATTAAAAATTATTATGTATAACCTTTCAATCTTACCATGCCACAGTGAAATCACTGTTGTAGTGCACTGCAGTAATTTTTTTGAAAGGTTGAAAACTAAATCTTCTCTTCCTCTTCCCTCTATGTGAAGCGTACTACTAAACAAATTATGTAAATCAGAAAGATGAGTATCCCTCTTTCTTAACAGTCTCAAGGTTTTTTTGTTTTTGTTTGTTTTTTAATTAAAGGAAAAACTTAGAAATTACCTCCCTCTTATCTTACTATCCAGCTAACCTACAGGAAACTTTCAGGATTTTAGAAATTTCACATATTGGCAGTAACCTGCTAGTTAGCTCATGCCGTTATCACAGTCATTCTGTGTCAGAACACAGAGTTATCCATCTATAGTGGTAAAGGTAACGTAACTGTGGTACTTCTAGACCTGATTGTTCTCTAAGTAGTTTATGCAGTTGAAGACTCAAGTGCTTTTATCCCCAGGTAAGTGAAAGTTTTGGAGGTGTTGTGTTGAATAGGCTGAAGTCATGTTTCATAAAAAGATATGCAAATAGGTGTAAGATGTTTGACTTCATGATGACAGTTTTTTTTTTCCAATAAATTCTTACAAATGTTTGGAAATATATATTCTTTTAACAATAACATTCAAAATGTTAATACCCCCAAAGAAAACAAAAAATGGTCATGTAATACCTCTGAGAATAACTCTTGTTATATGAAGGTATTTTTACTATAAGATTTGACATCTCTTAAAATTAACCTTACATAGAAATTAGCATGAAATTGCAGACTAAGAAGTCCATTTTTAGTATGATTCATATGAATCTGTAGGAGTACAGATGTAGATTAACTCTAATGACACTCTTTAGAATAATACAAAACACTTACATAGCTTTTTACTTGTACATCAGACAAACAAATTTGTTTGACCTGCCATGTAGATAGACTCCAAATATAGTGAACAGTAGGTGTATAATATGTGCAAAAGTGATTGCTTTTCCCTCAGGTATCCACTTTCAAAAGCCTTGAAAAATATTACAGATCATAATTTAAGAGCTACAATATATAGTATTTGAGGGGCTGGAAGTCCTTTTGGGGGAGTATATTCAAAGCTCTAATTGGTTACAGAAACCTAGTGAACACCTAGCCACAGAATAACAATGCGATTCTCTCATACTTGCTGGTAAGACCATTAAACTATCTTAGGTTTCTAAGGCTGGGGGTTGTTAATTGATTAAATGCATTGCAGCAAAGAGCCACAGTTAAGCCAGCTTGTGATTCACTTGAAGAGGATTTTAAAAATGGGACTATCAATCAGCAACCACTACAAATGAAGTTCATGCCATAGGAGTCTTCCTGACTTACATGATCCTTTTATAAGCTGTGAATCCTCCAGAAGTTGATGAACCTCCAGTGACTGGTTCTGGAGGGCTGTGAACAGGGACCAAAAATTATATATAACTTCCCTTCCCCATTCCTTAGCATCCTTTGAGATTAAAGAGAAAGCCAAACTGAAATAGAAATACATAATGGTGTCAGCTCAGCTGCACATATTTGTCAGTATTACATCAGCATGATCACAAATTAGATTAGACCTTACTCAGCATAAATACACAGCATAAATATACAAGGAAAGAAAAAGTCTTTTTCCCCAGAAAATTGACATTTTAAGGCAATTTCATGTAGCAGTTGGCAAACAAAGAGCAGTTTGAACTCCAGTGTAACAATAAGAGACTTTAAACTTTGAGACTTTGAAAGGACATTTGTCTTCTTACATTGTCCCTAATCTTTACTGAGATCCCATCTACAAGAGCCTCTGCAAGTCTGCCCTTGAAAAGAGAAAATACACTTCTAGCAAGAATTGTCCTGGTTTAGCAGTAACAACTATGAGCCATTATAGAAGAAGTCATTTGTAATTGGCTCAAAAAAGACATTTTTTTCATCCTGTTATTGGTCGTGCTTTGGGTTTAGTTTTGCCTCCAATATATTGCTTTATTTCCAGGGAAGAGCAATGATCTGGCATCTACTATTTTATGATACCATCTGCTAAAAAAAACTCTTAGTCATGTTTGTGTGATACATATAAATGATAAAAACAGGGAATGATTCATCAATAAGGTCATACCAGTCAGTGTATAATTAAGTGTATAACTCATTAGATGTATAAAGATTAATCACTTAGTACAAGGTGCAGTACTGTTCCTTATTTTTTGCAGGTGGTTATGCATATTGAAGCCAAAAACCTATTTAATAAGACAAAATTGCATCTCCCCTTATTAAACTTTTTTTCTCCTCTTGATAGTCTGAAGAATATTTCTGAGGAAACGTGAGCTATATACAGTCTGTAGATAAGATTTAATTTTCAATTGCTTGTAGTCTATTTATCTTCATAAGCATTAAACCTAGCGTTATAATAATTATGAATTAAGGTACACATCAAGTAAAGGTTATGTTTTTAATTTGAAAGATGTTTCCAAGCCAACTTATTTAATGTTTGCTTTCTGGAAAGTTACATAATTATGTCTTGTATTAATAATTTTATGTAAGCGCAAAGCTTGTAAACTTAGAATCCGATATCATGTTAGAATTGTAGGAAACAAGAGGAAGAGCATAGTTCAAGTACTACTAAACAGGAAAAATATTCATTGACGGTGGATTATTCCTGCATTACACAAGACAATCAAAAGTGTATGGGACATGAGCATGGTTCACTTATTTCTTTTCTGGTGGTAGCATTTATTTCAGAAAAGTGAACTGCTGCTAGGATAGCATACCTGCTGTCACCAGTTTGTAACCTGCTGTTATCAATTTGTAATCTATTTCTCCTAGGATCTTTTAGGATCTTCTGCTAGCATGCAAAATTTTTTGAATTTTTTTTTCCAAAGCAAATATTTTCAGGGCAATGAAAATTTTTATATTTCAACTCAGGCATTAATTGGATAAAATGAAAGTTAAAACCATGCAAAGCCAAATTAACAAATAGTGTTTGCTTCCATTCTCAGCTTCATTTCTCTTTGCACTTTCTCATTATCTTGCATTTGCATTTTTTGAAACTGATATATCCCTTGAGACCAAAATCCTGGATGTTTTTATCATCCTGAATGTTTTATATCTGCACACAGATGTTGACAGGCTGCTGAAGATGTCCGCACTTCATGCTATTATTTTATCCCTATGATGGGCTACTTAAACATGTGAAAAAAATTATGTAATTGAATAGTCTAATGGACATGAATGTGATTACAGATAAATAGAATTACTTATGTGTTTCCCTAAAATTGTATTCTTTTAACTGCTTCAGTACTGCATGACAAACCCTCAGCTGAGCAATATTTCCACAGCATTTATGTTACTTTAGCAGCATATATAATCTACATATATAATCTACATATATAACATATAATATAAGCATATATTATACTTCAGTGGGGGAAGAAAAATATTGTGCAGGAAAGGAGGAGGTTTGGCAGAATTGGAGGAGGATAAAAGCCCCTACCCTTATCCATATACAGACAAACTAGCATGCCTTATGTCATATAGCATAGTCACAGGAGTGCAGTTACAACGTTCCCACAAGTAGTACTGAGCTTGCCTTCACCACTTACATTGGAAGGCTGGAAATAAGAGTCTGAACTATGCAGTTTTTACTTTTTTTTTCTGTGAAAAGTTTTACTTTAAATGACCACTAATTGAAATTAAAATTGGTAAAGAAGAAAGATTAGTTTTACTCATTTTATTTAGAATAACTTTCATTAGCCATTATTCGTGTTTAAGGCAATAAGATTCATGAGGAAAAATGAAGAGACCAAGAAAGAAGTATTCCAAATGCTTCTTTTGAGGATTTAAAAAATTGGTTATCAATTAAAATCCTGAAGTCTACCTCTCTCTTAAGTTAGGAAGCACAATTAACTCATAAGTACATTTTGCAGTATGAAGAGCCTCATTAGACAATGTGGTTACTTCAGTGGGAAACTTGCTCACACAAGCTTGTAAAATCAGAAGTACCTGCTAGTGGTGCTTGCTTGCAACATGCTTGGACAGTAATGCATGCATTAACTGCTCTAAGAGAGATTCTACCCCTGTACAATAAACTTTTTTGAGTGCCTGATAATAAAGAAAATAAGAAACGGTCTGGAGTTTGGAGTGTGTGGTCACCAAGTAGGAGAAAATGCCTCTGACACTTGCACTGAAGTGCAAGAATTGTGCCGTGTGTGGGGGATGGAGAGAAGCAGTTTTTAATAGCATCTATAAAATACAGAGCTACATACAAAAGCTGCAGAGCATGGCAATAAGATGTTAACAAACAAGATTTATTTATTTCTTCCGAGCTAACTATTACTTACTGTTCATGTTTCCATAGACTACAGGCTCTAACTTCAGACTAGAGAAGCAGATAATAAAAAGAAATACATACTTCATCAGTGTTTCTTTGGTATCAGTTGTGCTATTAGATCAGCACATCTGTTACCATTCCATACATTTGGAAAACTTTTTCTGCCTTAAAATCAACAAAGTCAGAATAGATTGTATTGCACGGGAGTCAGTTCTCTGAGCATTAAATGGACAATGGCAGGGAGCACCCACACCACTTACTTCAGCCAGTGAAGTATATAAGCAAAGTTTTAAAAAATGTGTATGTTAGCTATTCATATCAAAGTCTATAGAGAATTGCAATTTAAGCAGAAAAGCAATTTAAATACATCTTTTTGCTATTTGAAATATATGTAATTGTACAGTCCTTCCATAGTATACAATAACATGCCTCTGAAATTTTTGGAATTCATACGAAAAATGACAAGAATAACTTTTAGACCTTTTCTGGGCACTCTAACCACACACTACCCCACTATTTATTAGTTAAAACACCATAGTTGTTTGCAGTTATTTACAGTTGTTTATTGTCAAAAAACAATAGTCCTGAAAAGTGGTTGATGTGAGTACGATGATAGTTTTTTGTGGTGTAGAGTTCTAGTAAATAACTTACAGGGATTCTAACAGTTGAAGGATCTTTTATTATTATCTTGTTGATAATACACTTATTTAAACTTATAAATGCTATCCATAGAATTTTAACACAATATCAGATATAAATAGCACTTACTAGTCTAATTTGAAGCCTAATGCTTGTTTTCCTAGGTTGAATAGTAAGATTTCCTCCTCCATTCCACAGGAAAGTAAAGGGAGAGCTTTAACTCCTTTCTTGTGAAGATAAGGAAAAGCCTGCAAAACAGCTGAGAACTGTCTTTTGGTTATATGGTCTAACCGCAAACAACAGAATAACCCTTGTCGAAATGAAAACCTAATAAAATGGGTGGTGTCCTTTTCTCCTACAAAATCATGGTCTTTGAGTGACAGAAAGTCACAAAAGACATTTTGGATAGCTGATTGTGAATTTTCACAGTAAAGTGAGCTTAATATTGAAATTATCAACTTGGCAATCAAATAATACTGTAAAATTTACTGACATTCTGTCTTGGATGATTTTGGCTTTATTGTGGCTATGAGTCAAATAAAATATAAAAGATCTTGAATATTACATGTGGATTTCAGACAAGATAAACTGGAATTAAAATGATAGTGGAACAAACTAAATGATTTTTTTCCTGGAAAAATCTCCAGAAATAACGGACAACATGACTTCTTAGGATGATCAGTAAGTAAAAGATTTAGGTAAGTCAACTCTGATCATAGCAGTAGACTTTTCTTCTCCAAGACCCATCGTATAACTCTCTTCTTCATATGACTGTTGTGCCAATAAATATACAATATTTTTTGTTTCATTTTCATTAGACAATTGCAGACATACTGCAAAATAGTGATTTTTTTTGTGATAATATTCAGGTATTTAGTATTTCATTAGAACTAATTAATGTGTATGCAAAATACAGTTAGGCCAAAAATCAATGCCTATTTCTTATTGTTGTACTTTTTTAGTATATGTAGAATGTCAACAAATATCATGATTTTTTTCCTTACAAGTATTTTTTTTTGAACCAATAATATTGCTAAGGAAAATACTGAGGTAAACTTGCAACAATATACAGAATCCTCATTTAAAATACAACAATATATTCAAAAGTATTTGATAGGACAGAGTAGTGATATTTGTGAATTCTAGCAGTCTACCTGGGAGACCAGCAATTCCTCCAGTCATTTCTCTTAGGTATGTCATAGGATGCGCTTTACATATAGGATACATAAAGGAAGCATGTAACCATAATACGCCACAATTTATTTTCCTCATGTTTTGTGTATACTCTGTACTCACTTCTTAATGAAGAAACATTCTCTTGCACCCTGAAACTGCAGATATGAATTTTTTTTCAGGAGCTACTTTTCAGCTCTGTATGCTTACCTGAAAAGTAGCTCTTATCTGAAAAGTTGAAAATGTTTAAGATATATTTCTAAATAATGTATGAATCTTTCAGGAAAAAAATGAATGGTTCTTCAAAGCATAAATTTGTGGTGGAAAACATAACAATATGTTTTGTCCATAATTGTGAATTATTGGTGCACATTGTACAATCATCAATAGACTGATAATTTTACTTTCTGATACAGTTAGATTTCCTGTGTTATTTCATTTTACATTTATACATTCCAATGTCTTTTCTAATAAGCATGTCTTAGATTTTGCATAACCTAAAATACACCTTTTACTTTTCTGTAATGTGTGCTACTATGCACAGCTGTTGACCCATGGTTTTAAATACATCTGTCAATAGTTATAGGGAAACATTTTGTTTTATGACTCCAGCATGATAAAATAAAAGTTTAGAATGTTTAATAATTATCTCCTTGGAATACTTTTTTTTCCTAAGGAGAGGAATATTACTAATTCTATTTTCTGAAAAAGAAAGAATGAATATTCTGATATTTGTGGCAAAGCAGCAATTGAAGTTAGGTCCCCAACCCTGGAAATTTCTTTCTGCTTCACACTATTCAATCGAAGTAATCAGAAATGTAAGTTCAGGAAGACATGGGGAGGACATGAGAGAGGTTATCACCTATACTAATGAGAGTCAAGTCCTTCGCCCTGCATTTGACATATCCAATACAATGATAAGGGTAATGTCTTGCCCTCTGATTGGATTTCATTTCCTATTTGAGATCCTTAACTAAGGCCTGAATTGAAAATAACTGTGGTGAGATATATTGGGTGTCTTCATGTACAAATAATACAATGGGTAAATTTTTAATCTTTTTTTTCTGAGAAACACTGCAGTCTGTGCATTTGTATGAGTGTGTGCATGTGTGTATTTGTGTGCATATATATCTCTCCAAGAGAATATATACATCTTTATAAAGATCTGCCTGTGTGAACTAAAGAGAAATATATCACATTGGTGCTATAGAAATTCATTTAATTAATATAGATATTGTATAGCTCATTTCATTTTATGTTTGTGTACATATATACATAATACACATGCACACTTTTTTGGTAGAAAATTGAAGCTTAAATTAGATTTTTGTTATTTTTAAATATCATTTTCCTTGAAGAAGATAGAGGTATTTGCATATTTATTAAATGTATTTTACACAGAAAATTCATAACTATGATGCCCCTTCTCATTGACAGTCTATTTCTACAAGCAACCAGGGTCATTATGTAGAAAATTCCATAGAAAAATATAATAAATATTGGCCACCTTTAGAATAAACTATAATAGGAACTGGTAGAGATTATGAGCCTTAGGCCATAAAATTCAGAAAATGCAATCATTCTTCTGGTAACATTAGCATTAACTCACCTTTGGAAAACTGAATAATGAGACACACTGGTCAACTCTTAAAATCAGCATTACTCCATAGGCACCATATAATTGAATCTGAAATGTTTCATTTATTCCTTATTCTGTGCGGATGGTATGTCAAATCAATATGATCTTATTGTGCATAAATCCTGATGTTTTAGTGATAATTGCTATGGAACAGCCTTGCAACATTACAGCAGTTTTCAGGTTTGGTGGAAATCTCTTCCAAGTTTTATTACAGGCCTTCGGTGAATGGAGTAATGCCATAGTGGCAATCAACTGGAGGAAAAGGTGAGGAGACAGGATGTAATAATAAATTCACTGAAAATATTCCTGAAAAGGCACAGAAAAATTGCTGGGTGGTTCTGTCAGGATTACTTACCCCTCTTCCCTATAGTTAGTTTTAAATTTAAGAGGGCTACAAGTTGATAGCACAGTTTGATAAGTGTGGAGGAGTTCCTAGAGGAAAGAGGCTGCAAGCTGTTGTGAACAATTCCTGCTAGAAAGCTGTGGACTGAGTGAG
>JAWLRI010000923.1:7178880-7193627 GCA_034781795.1 Crypturellus tataupa | reverse complement strand
ATGCAACATAACAACCAATCATGAACTAAGTTTGCCTTTGAATTGTGCTTAAATATATGCTATTCGGGCTGAATAAAGGAGCTAGATGATAACTCACATTGAGTGAATTCTTGACTCTGGCCGTCTCCTTCGGCAGATAAGCTATGATAGTACACTTTGATAAGCATTTCTTTTACCATGGCATTTAGAGTCAGCTTTTAAAAATGCTTATGTACCTAGACACCTACAGCGTTGTTTAAAAAAACACCCTGACCCAGAAGAGCTTATCAGCAGAATTGCTTACATCCCAGTTTGGTACTGGTGGCTTTCATTCCAGTATGTCAACAGCATTTAGATTTGTAATGCGACAGCTTTTAGGAGAAAAGAGTTGCAAAGAGAGAGAAAAGACACAGAGGTGGGTAAAGAAAGATTCCTGCCTTTTCCTTCTTTCTCCACAGAAAATATGTGTGAAGTAGTATAACATGAGGTAAAAAGAGACAGCAGGAGAAAAATTGCTCAGGACACAGCAGAAATAATGATATTGTCAGGAATCTGTCTGTTCCAAAATGGGAATTTGGACTTAAGCACTAAGGATATATATGTCTCTGCAGTGAGGCAAAAGTATCTGTAAATTTTCAGACATAAAACTTGAGTACTGATAATCAACTAAATACTTAAATAAAAGAATAGCGAAGAAAACTGAATAATAAAAGATGGAGAGTAAAAAAAAAAAGTGTCATTTCTATGCAGTAGATTCAGTTATATTGTTTTTACAAGGATTTTAAATCATTGAAATTACAACAGTGTGAGTCAAATCAAATTGAGACAGGATGATCAACAGAAACCTTCATTTTCACTGCAACTAGCAGTTAAAAAGGAATGTACCAACATTGTGTGAACTGTCCTTATCAGCAGCTCTTTCTGGCTGGTTGTACAAAGATCAGTACCTCTCCCTGGTCACCCCTCTGGGTAATTCCGTGTACTTACTGCAGACATCCCTGTATCTCTGAATGTATTACCCAAAGAATAGGATTTAACTTTATAACTAAGATATTTACAGTCCTGTCAACAATCTGACTTTCTTTTGTGCTATTAGGAAGAAGTACCTATCCTTTGGGAAGGTAGAGGACTCTGTATGAAAATGGTTAACTCGAAAGATGCAGCAATGAAATATAGGCAGTAAAGAAGAAATTATTCTGTGAATCCTAGTTCTTTGTGGCAGAAACTGATAGCTGTCGGATTGATCAGTGATGATGACAACGGTCACAGGTCTATGTAGCAGAGTCCCGGAGCTTGCATCACTCTCAGTATCTCAGTGCCTTGACAGGTGTGTGGTTTTTGATACATCCTTGAGTATGACTCTGGAGATAGTTGAAGAACTTATTTGAAACATCAATCTATAATGAACACTGGGAATTTTTACAGCAGTCTGGAGGAGAGAAGTTGTTATTTAAGTTTTTCAGGTTCCTGTCATACCACATCAAAGATGCCCTAATAAAAATATTTGTACCCTTTCAATATATTTTTCAAAATGTTTTAAATCATTTTTATTCACACTTTACTCCTATTTAAAGAAAAAAAGAGAGAAAAAACTCTGTGAATTACTCTGTGAAAAAAGATACAAGTTAGCAAATATTGTATCATTTTTCTTTCAATCACATCATATTCCCTTCATCACTTTTTCTGTTTAATTTTTACAACTCAAAACAAAAATAGCAGCTCTTGTAATTATGAAAAACACAGTTTTGAGTCCCCTTGAGTCCCCTAACAAGCCTTAACCTGACCAGCCTCACTTGGGAGCCTCATCCATACCTTGTTGCTGAGCACGTGAGTTCCAGTTAAGGTTGGACTTGGTACCCATTTCTTTCCTGAGCTCTTGTCATGAGTCTCAAGACCTGGCCTAGCCATGGTCTCATCTCCTGGGTGGACATTGGACCTATGTCACTGTCCTCTCCTGCTCTTTCTGATTGCAGCCCTGGAAGGACCCTTGAACTGGCTCATTATCTTGCCCTGTCCAGATTGTCAGTGGATCTTGTTATAAGCATCTGCTTCCCATAGCTAAGATCCAGTGAGATGGTGCTTTGTTCGGTAGGAGTACTGCTCTTGCAATGGTCACCCTCTGTTCCTAGCTCTCCCTCCCTTGCTGAGCATCCCCACTCCTGCTGCTCCCTGGCAAAATCACAAACATGACAGATATTTGGAAGTCTGACGATGCTCTGCTATGCTGAATATTGTAGTGTAGCGTTGCTTCATTTGGTACAAGTTAAATAATAGAACATGCATTTAATAGCATCTTTTCGAGAAGTGGAGTCAATTCTGAATGAGCTATCTTGTGCGCAAAATTGCAGAGTACAAAAAGGATTCTGCATAATGTGCTTAAAGGAGATGCTCATTTTGGTGGTGAGACTGTACACGGTAGTATATGGGAGTGAAAAATTAGTTCAGGAGGCTAGTGACCTGAACTGTTTGGGATCCTTGAAATGCTGCAGCAAGTTTTGGGCTCCCCCCATACAGAATTAATGCTCACTGGAGCAAGTTCAGCAGAGGGCCAAGGAGCTGCTTGGTCTGGACCATTAGCTCTGTGAGGAGAAGCTGAGGGAGGCTTGTTCAGCCTGCAAAAGTGCTGGCTTTGGGAGTACCTAACATAAACTAGGAATAAGTTGAAATGGGAGATATAAGGAAAACCTTTTTCCCCATAAAGACACTCAAGTAGTGGAGCAGGCTGCCTGGAGAGGATGGATGGGCTCCCTTCTTGAGGGTTTTAAGGTCCAATAGGATCAAGCCCTGAGCAACCAGGGCCTTGTAGCTGGTCCTGCTCTGAGCAAGACGTTGGATGAGAGACTTTCTGATGTTCCTCCCGACCTGAGTAGTTTCTTTGGTCATGCTTCACTTTTCACATAATCCAGTAAGAATCATATATCTGGCTACTGTTTTCTGGTGGTTATGCTAGGAAGAGTAATTGATCAATTTTACTCTTCCTCTCGGAGTCTGATACATATTTTGACTGATTTGGACAGTGAAGAAAGAGTTGAGACGTGTAAAAAATATTTTTGTTACCATCCTGACTGCAAGAATGACAACATTTTGCTCATTCACAACTTTTAAAATATTAAAACTTTTTTTCTTTTTCCCCAGTGTTCCCTAAAGCATTAATTTGCTGCTTTCAATAACTTTCTAAAGCTTATAATTGGGCCATCCACAGGAGCTAATCAGCTATCACAAAGATCCATGCAGATGGAGATCAGGGAGACAAATTCACAGCTCAAAAGCATACGTTGAAGAAATCCAGTTCCTTTTTTTTTTTTTTTTTTAATAATAAAACCTAGCAATTAAAATTATCTGAGCCTTTTGAAAAGGCCTTAGACGTTTTGCTTGAGGTGGAAAAAGAAAATGAAAAAATAGCGTAATTACCATCCCCCACCCATGTAGAAGCAATCAGAGCAGAAAATTTTGTCCTTTCAAGAGAAATGCCAGCGACAGTCGGCGCTGTGGCTCTGCAGATGTGTGCGGCAGGCAGAGCTCCTGCAGCTGCAGAATCAGCTGCTCCTTCTCCATCTCACTTGTGTATCTGTCTATTCATGGACCTGTCTAATGCTGGCGGTTGCTTGTGTTTTGGAAGAACATATCGCCCTTCCAGTCCAGCTGATTTCGTTGTCATGCTAGGAACTTGAACATTTGCACACTATTTCTTTTTCTTTATTTTTCAAGAATTAACTTTCTAGCTTTCTTGCCTCACATTTCAATGTGTTTAAATCATTAGAAGGTAGAATTCCTTTCAGGACTTTTACTATAGCTATTCTACTGTTTGCATTAAAGGGGGAAAACTTTCTTGGAATTATATGACCATGGCCAAATATAGTTCTGCCTGTTAAACTATCTTTACTTTGAAAGACAGCTTTAATTTTCCTTTACGTGAAAAGGGATAAACTTTTCTATTTCACTGTGGCATGTAGAATATTATTTTTCAGAAAATCCCACAATATAATATGCTTTTTTTCATGCCACCTGACTGCATTTATTATTTGTTGTTTCTTCTCTCTTAAGATGCTGGTAATGTAAAAAGAAAACATAGAGTTGTAATTGAAATAGCAAGATTGATAGAGAAACCATATGTAGCAAATCTACTGGTAAATGTATTGTTGAATTTCTGCCCCATAAACTAGTGGTGTGCTTGGAAAACACTTATGACTGCAACCCTAAAATGTGAATTGTTATTTCAGATATTCCCTGTTCCTCCAAATAACAGTGTAAACTTAGATGTCACTTTAGAACTTATGTTACATATTTTCTACTGTCAATAAAAAAATAGTGGATTATAAAGATGCAGCATATGTAGAATGTAGTATGTAGCATGGACTTGCAATGCAAATATTCCTCTCTGGATTTGATGAGATTCAGTTGTTTTCATGGTTCGTTCAAACACACTGTGTTACAAGGAGCGGATTTTAAACACCGTTGGCTCTCAAGTAGCTCTGTACAAACTTCTTTGTTCAGATCAATACAGAAAAAATGGGCTCAAAATGCAGAAGAGTATTGATCTGTGACGATACAGATTAAAATAAAAATCTAAATTTATCGAATACCTCGTTTCTTTAAAAGTCTTTTACTATTACAAGGGCACTGGCTGTGTATTAGCTTTGGGATTGTCTGATTTAATTTTGCAGCTTCACCGGTTAGAGAAGGCTAATCTTCTGCATGATGCAGGGTTCCTAACTGAGGTAGCGCTATGAATACAGAGATACGTAACTCATATATCCCTATGGTTTCACAGCACAGTATCTAGCAGGGCACAAATCAAAAAGGAACATCTCAGAGCATCTGCTGGCATCAGCCTGGATGTACAGCAGAGATCATGAGTGCCCAGGGTATGTTAGATCATGCACTAATAGAAATGAGCACCGTCTCTAATTCAAAACTATTGACAGTACTCAGATTGTTGATTCAACATCAGAACTAAAAAAAAAAAAAAAAAAAAAAGCTTTTTTATTCATGAATTTCCATTTAAACATAGTCTTTTTTTTACATGCTAGCACTAGTAATTTATATTAGGTGTTTGATTTAGCAAGCCTGTAACATAACCACTATTTAGACTAGTTATTCAAGTTATTCTAGAAATTACTCAAGTTTCTTTGTGGAACTAGATAGATGAAACCATCACAGCTTCCACCTCCTGGGTTCGTCTGAACTTATATGGGCTAGTATTTTTTAAAAAAAAAATTGAATGTAGATGTGTATGACAGGGAAAAATGTGTACCTGAGATTGGAAATAGCATTAAGGTACTGGAACACAAGAGAATGACTCTGAGTTATAAAAGTCACAGAAATTACAACCAGAAAGGACTTTGAGAAGTTGCTTATCCTTTTCCACCTGAAACAAATGTTTGTGTAAAAGCTAGGGAAGAGAAATTTTGCTCTGGGTGCCAGCTTAAAAGACTTTGAGAGGAATGAGCAAGGAAAGTGCTGCTTGCTTTCTGCAACAGCTGAGAACCTTGCTTATTCTTTATAAATAAATAGATTGCATCAAGGACATCTGACTCCATCACCATCTTCCTCCTAATGGATCAATACACAATACCCTGAGCTTTAACCAGATACTCTGGTCAAAAATAGTCAAACTACTCTGTAGAACCTTATCTTTACCACTTCCTGTAGAGGATGATTTCAGTATTTTTCTTGTAGAACGAGGTCATCAGTCATCTTCATAGATCAGAAGAAATGTCATAGGTGCTGCTTGTGGATGAATGTGAACCACAGGGTAGTGATAATTCCTGGCATTAACTGCATTCTAGCAGTGTTTTAAAATCCCTCATGTTAACCTTTTTTGTGCTATGAACAGCTAAGAACTATCTGTACTTTGTGACAGTATATGCAGAGTTTCTGTGATGCTTTTAGATTCAGTGACTTTATTTATATAAAGGTTGTGCCTGTGTGTGTTAACAGCTCTGCTAACACAGTGTCTTTGGGTCTCTTCATATGACAGTGAACAGTACTGTCATGCCAGGCTAATATTCCACAGACACTAAAACTAAAAAGGAAGATTTGGGTCACTATATTAGCACAACCTAATTTTCTTTAATTCTGCCATACCCGCAGAAAGAAAGCCTTATTTGGTAAACAGGACCTTTTTTTGTTTCAACAAAATTGTCTTTAAAATAAATTATTAATTTAACAGTGATCATTCCTATGCTTACTTCTTTTTCTCTTGCACCAATTCAGTAATGAGAACTTTCACTGAAAACCTGTTTTCATTTCTGTATTACTTATCATTGCTCCTAAGCATTTCCCATTGCCTAACTTCAGTTTGCAAAATTCTTGCATTCCTCTGTGCACTCCTTACCTACTGCGATTAGGACTGTCCTGCAAGGAATTCCAGTTCTCTTGCAGGTAGATTCCTTGTGTCAAAATATCAAATGGTGAAGCTATGCAGGTTTACCCCAGTCAGGTGGGAAAGCTGTGGTTTTTTTGTTTGGTTTTAACAAGTGCATGTAACGTTGCAGCCAAGATAGCCTTACTGCACAATATTTAGTCTAATACAATTTGCAGCTACCGTTACTGCCCAGGAGAGAAGAAGTTCTGATGGTATAAGCTGACCCCTGCAAGGAAAATTTCTCCTGTAATTTTTTTATAATCTATGAAATATTATTTTACCCACAATAAGCCATTTTTATTTTCAAAGTAACAAAACAGCAAGTAAATTCTTGGTAAAATAATTGTGGTCTTAGTCTGCTATGCTTTATGTCGGTAGATGTGTATAAGTAGAAGCTTTTCAGAAATTGAGAAAGTAATGCTGAGGAAAAAAATGGAGGATAGCATTGTAATGTATATGTCTCTTAATTATTAACATGACTTGAGTAACGGTGGCACTTATTCTGTCATTGTCTCATATTAGCTTTAGGGGAGCTGTTGTTTCACTTTTACTGAGGGCTGCCTTTTTTCTTACACATTCTTAGCATATCTTTCTCTCTTTCCTCTCATTTCATTTTTATTTTTGATCTAAAAACACTGTAGAGGATCCAAAGCTAATTATATCTTCATTAATACTAGAAAAGCTATCATAATAATAAATGGAACAATCAGGAGATTTAAATAAGAGGAAAAATAAAAATATAATCAAATGTATTTTTTAAGAAAAAGAATATGCAAGCATAGAGAGAAAATCAATTATTTTACATGCATTAATTTTTACATTTTTAGTACAAGCTAGGAAAATAATCTATTTATATCTTAACCAATTTAAATTAACAATAAAAAACAGGTGCTGAGCTAGTGCAAATCAGTATTAAATAACTAATTCCAAAGGAGCTGTGCTAATAAAGCTAACTAAGAGTATGGATTGAAATTATTTACCCACATGTATACAATTTAATTTGTCTTTAAAAAGCAGGGCAATTGCCTTGATCTGTCCATTGCTGTTGGTACAGACAGCAATTTTATAATGCAGAAAGTCATAAAGTCACCTGTATCACTGATTCTGAAAATGGTCTCTGAAAAAGATGAGTGTTTCATAAGGCCTGTATATAAATCATCTGTATTTATTTTATATGTGCTAGTTTTAAACAAATTTTGAATAAGTAATTGAGGCTGGTAACCACTTCAGAAAGTTTCAGTGATGTAGCTTGATTTCTTCTTGCATATCCTGCCCTGGGACATTTCACCAAACTATTCCTTTAAGATATTCACTTGACATACTGTGTTAGACTGTTCCTTTAGGAAGAAAACAACCAGGGCTGTAAGGATTTCACCTGAAGGACAATCATTGTCTCCCAAAGTCATTTACTTGATCTCATCATTGCATTGGATCAGTTTGGAGCAGATCACTGAGAAAATTAACCCATGTTATGCCTAAAGTCCATCAAGTGATATGAATTACTTCCTGAGGAAGTAATATGAATTGAGGAATAGGAAGTATTAGGTGAATCTCATTTGTACAAAAATTATCGTCCATTGATATTAACCGATCTGGAATGATAGGCTTATTATCTTTTTGGGTCACTGAATATTATTGATCAATTGTGGACTTCTTAAGTAACAAATTTCTGTCAGTGCTTGTAAATGTGCTGCCTGTCTGAGACAAAGACCATTATTATTTCATTTATCCTTGCAAATTTACAACATATTGCATATACTGTATTTTTCTATTTATATATTTCATTTATACTGTATATATAATTTAGGGAGGAGAGGAAATGGAGGGAGAGAGAAGAAGAAGGACTCTTCCTGAAGTTAGAGGACAATGGGGAATTCAAAGCAATGAACAAATATTGACTCATAAACTATAGTGTTGCAATGTTTTAAATTAATTGTACTGTTACCTGAAAGTTATATGAAATTTTGATATCTACGTGGAAAATATTTTGCAGATTGAGGAAAGCATTAAGTTGTATTTATTTTTCCTGCTTACAGCCTCATCCTACTATTAGGAATCTTGCCATTTATCTCTAAAGGAGGAAAACGAGGCTTCTAGTCATCCTTCGTAATAGTCTGGCTCAGAGTTTAATGCTAATTATGTCATCTCACATGACAGATTCTGGAAAAAAAAACTCTGTAAAATATGTACTCTGCATTTCGCTCATGGTTTTAATACCTGGCTTGTCTTAGTTAAGTGCAAGTGCAACAGGATCTCCAAGGACACCTTCATGAAATAGTATAAATTTGCAATACAGAGATTATGTGGTAATAAAACAACTTGATAGAAAAAGAAATCGTATTTGAGGAGGAATTGTCTCTCAAGGTTTAAGAATGATTTAAAAACTTTATACCTAGTTCACCTGCAAAGCTGATGCTATATATATACTGGAAACTAGAATCTGTAATCGAAACCTCCAAGGTGAATACTTTGCTCTACCAGTTCATTTCAACTAGCAAATAATGAGGAAATGTTTGCATGTATCTATGTTGAAATATTTCTTCATAGTAATGGACAGTACCTTCACTGGGAATAGTCTATATTCATATTTTAAAGGGAATCATTGACTCTTTATGCTATTATTAGCTATTACTATGCTATTTAATAAAAGCTTTTAAATACACTAATGTATTACCTCCTTTCTGGCTGACAGTAAGATAAAAATTTTCCTTTTCTGAAATACTGTGAAGCTGTAGGTGAGAGGTCTCTCTTACAAAAATACAAAGTATTGAAAACTCTGAAAAACCTTTTTCATAATTTGTCAGCTGAATAAATAATGTTGTTTTCCAATGTAATTGAGAGATTAGGAAACCAAATAAGTTAAAGTGGATGAAAGGCTGTTACACAGCACTTAAGACATGGCAATACCTATGTGCCAGTAACCTATGGTAAGTAAGTGCAATCAATTCAAGTTTCATTCAACTTTTTCAACTTAGACTGAATTAAATCCAATTATTTTGTTTTTTTTTGCCATGGATCTAGATTAAATACATGAAAATCTCCTGTTGATAAACTATGATAAATTGGCCACTAAAAATGTTAGCAATATTGGCAATTCTGTTACCTTGAGCCATATGTTGTGGTTTTAAAGTAAATTATATAGCTGCATCGGTAAAGTGTCTTCATTTGTTAAAGTTCTGGGTCTGGTGTAAAGTAGGAAATTTAAATTATTAATATAGTCAGTGATATAGGCTCCAGTGAATTTAACTAGACTGATTTCCTGTAATATGAGCTCAGAAGTCATTGTAGACTAAAATACACTGTCATCATTCACTGTAATTTCAAAGAATTTGTGGTGGGAAAGGAATATTTTTGACCACTTTTGTAAATTGGAAAAGGAATTGTAAGTGAATATGATCTTAATGCGGCTCAGCACTTGCATGCAAAATGAAGGCAGGAAACTTGCAGGTTTGCTGCAATACTCCGTAATGTATTTGATTAGAAATGGAGTCCAGGGAACATGTTTCGTGAAACCCCACCTAGTTGTTGCAGAAACCCACACAAGTTCAGAAGGTCTACAAAGAGAGAAGGCAGTTTTTCTGGAACTGATATTTTCATTATTAATAGTCTTTATTATACAGCCCAAAGTGGGCTACTATGTATGCCAACTATATCTTTCCCAACAGTAAATATGTGTTTCTATAACAACTTAAGTGATCTTCCATCCAATGCATCCTGAGGAAGGCAAGGCAAAGCTAGTCTGTTCCTCAGGAAATCATGCATTTTTTCAATGAAGATATTTTCTTAGCTCTTCTACAAATGGCTAGTGCTAGTCCCTTTCCTGGCCTAGGCTGGCCTAGGCTTAGTTTTGTATGTGGGGATTTGTTCTAGAAGAGACTTCCATTCATGACAGATTGCTTACTTATTTTTGCAAGGGTTCTGCAAAACAAAAGACTAACTTACTGAATTCTGATTTTACAGACAAAATTGCTGCCCACAACAATCCAAATCTGAAAGAAAATTCATTTTCAGCATATATATCAACATTTCTGAATATGTGTGACATTATCAACCTTTGCAGTAACAAGCAGACAGATGGATTCATACAGAGCAGCCTCAAAGGAGAAAAAAACAGC
The DNA here is from genome assembly GCA_034781795.1 of Crypturellus tataupa. NCBI lineage: Eukaryota > Metazoa > Chordata > Aves > Tinamiformes > Tinamidae > Crypturellus > Crypturellus tataupa. Next base: position 7,183,166 of record JAWLRI010000923.1, on the reverse strand, counting down.
ACCTAAAAGATTTTTAGCCATGTTACATGCCGCTCTTAAGTTTGCATAATGTAAAAGTCCATGTATCTCAAAATACTGCGTCCAGGAACATAAAATCTTCTTTTAATGCATTCCATATAAATATGTAATAATAGAATGGTAGATCTGAGGAAACTGAACTTTAAAATGCATTCTTCCATAAATGTATTCAGACTCTTCCCTGGCAGGCTGTTTCTCCTCATGGCCAGACAAAGAGTTTAAGGCGCTTTCTCTGCTCTCATATAAGCAAGCAGACTGGGGAGGCTTGGAAGAAAAGGCACTGAGCATTAATTAGAAGTATGAAATTTCCGCTACCCTTCATGACTCCATATTTCATTCACTTTGAATGATTATGGTAAACTTTTACAGGGAATGCAAGAGGAATATGCTCAAAGTATAGGAAATACACAGTAAGGACCGAGAAGGTCACTGGTAGTACTCCTCTTACTTTTCATACCAGTTGCAATTTTTACAGCTTCTCATTAAAAGTAATTACTCATTTATGGTGGTGTTTGTTGTTGTTCAGACTGAGTCTCTATGTTCTCTGTTGGCACAGTCGGGCTGAACTGAAACTGTGTCATTCTAGCTGATGCTTATACTGCGGGAAAATGTCACTGAATATTGGTCCATATCTTTACTGGTGATAAGCACATGGAATTACATCATGTTTGAGATCATGCATCTTTACTCTTATCAGCAGCATGGAGCTATGCAATAGCCTTTTGGAAAAATGCAAAAAGTAAGATAGGTCAGCAGCTGCTTCAGATACGTGGAAAGATTACTGAAATCTAGCTCAGACACTAGCATCCTGCAATGCTCCTGTTTCCAAGCTTCTGCAGCTGAGTGATTTCTGAGGCTATTTGATATTCATAGGTACTTGTTTTTTACAGTATGATTTGATGCTGGTGATGCACTACTGCAGCTTTAGTAAGAGTTGATCTACCAGTTGTTTGTTTTGTATTTAATACAACATCAATTTTCTGTTCTCATGAGAAGCATAGCTTCTGGGACAGGATAGCTGCAAATAGTAATTACATTTTTTTGGCAATAGAAATCAGATCTACTTGTTTGCAGGAAAGGATGAGAAAAAGTCACCTTAGCATGCCAGAATGTCACAATTCTTATTCAGTATGAGAAGTTACCATTGTTAAGTGGAGCTTTCAGTATTTGTGACCACATGCATCTTTGAATTTATCTAAGTCTTTGGGGAAGAATTTTTTAACACATTTCATGTACAGTCCTCCAGCCAAGACCTCTTATAGAAGGACTTTCACAGGTCACAGCCATATCCTCTGAGATATAGCTGAAGATTGAATGTTCCTTAATGATTTCACACCTCTGTCTCAGATCAGGTTATATTCTTTCTGTTCTTCCATAGCAAGGGGGATTTTTTTTAGGTGTCACTTACTCTGCATCCTCTAAAGTAAATCTAGACTTAGTTAACTGTGAGCATAACTGTGAGCAGTCTAATGACTTGCGCCCTAAGTCATTAGAAAGAATCATGTTTCTATGAAGCAGGTGCTGTATTATTATCAAGCAGTTAATTCAAAAATTGAAATGCAAGAAAAAATGGTTTGTTCCTTCTGACAACAAGCATAAAGATAAGTTATTAAAGTTATTAAACGTTGGAGGTATTTCAGGAGAAAAGTAGTTTAAGCTAGGGTGGACTTCGATACAGATCTGCCTTTTCCTTCTATTGCAGATATGAATAGAAGATCTTATGTGTAAAATTCGTAGACGAGTAATTACATCATCCAGACTCCATTCCCAAAGAAGCACACAGAAAAAGGAAGTGAAAAGAGAGATTTTGGCAGAGTAAACTTCTCTGGTCCGTTATATACCTAGTACATTTTGGAAAATCTATAATATTTCTTTTCAAATAGTCCTTATTTTTAGAGGGCCTCAGGGAAGCTAAATGAATAAATGAATATTTATTTATTTGGCACTTAGGGAGGATTTTATTCCTATATTCATTTGTTTGCCAGACTTTGGTCTGCTTTATTCCAAAGAGCATAGTGGAAACAATTTTAAAAACTCGGGGAAAGATAAAATTAACTTCTTGGCTGGTGGTAGAATTTAGTAAAAGTGGTGAGTTCTCAGCAGTTCTTTGGAAAATCTTGCATTTCACAAAAATCTTGCATGGCAAATGTTACCTTAGAGTGAAATGGTCAAGTTATAAAACACTTTAAAATGCAGTTTATGATGGTGGAGTGAGCTCTGCTGCTGTAATAAAACTTCATTCTTGTTGGATATTGAGATATGTACTTAACGCAAAAAGTGTCCTTATGTTTGCCAGATTGATTCTGTGATGGCAGACTCGCAACTGATCATTCATATCCCTTTGGGCTGATACTGGCTACATACAGATCTTTAAGGGTGGATAACAAGATTAATGAAAGGATTAATCTTGTCAGCTAACTCATTTCCATTTCACTTAATAAAATACCAATAACAGTGGTATGTTAAAACATAAAATGCTACATCTGCTTTGAATTAGTCTAACTATCCTATTATGTTATTATACGAGTTTTTAAAGTACTCATTAATTATGCAAGTATGACACCAAAGGAAGCAATTTGTGTTTGGCATCATTGCCATCTTTGGAGAAGTCATTTTTGTGAAATAAATTTTTTAACACATACACTTCCTCACTGTCAGTCTCATAACTGCCCAGCCATCAAATCTCCCAGGTGCAAGATTAAATCACTGCTGAGGTACCACTAAACTCCTTTCCTTGATCTATACCTTGCCTCTGATCAGCCCATGAACCATTACACCATTTGCGTGTCCTTGCAGTGTTGGATAGCATCACAAGCTGAGCAAATGTTAGAAAAACATAAAATCATTCAGCACCAATTACCAAGCTGCAAAGGTGCTGTTAGGTAGCTGTGACTAATCAATAAAGGCTTTCTATCTGGAGTTCCATGATGACAGAAATATCTTGCCTCTTGACCTTTCATTTTACACTTAATTCTGTGATATATGTTAAGAATACTGAGTGGTGGGGGAAGCAATGGGAGGTGAGTCTACTACACCCTATTCTTGATGGATATTGCCTTTAACAGCAACATTTTTATTATTCTACATTTGCATCAACAACTTGAGAGTTGAGATGTTGTAACTATCCCTTTGTCACTTTTGACCATGATTTTTTGCAGTAAGATTGATTTGCTTTCCCTCTTTACCCATTTTCCTTTCACAGAGCATCTCTGCTTTGCATTTTCTTTCTTCTATTGAAATGTATTTCGTTTTCTTCCTCATCTATGGACTTTTCTTTTTTTCTAGAATATGTATATCAGTTTGATGCTTCTTCAGAGTGAACTTTTGCAGTGGTAAAAATAGGTGAAGTCACAGATCAGAGCTACCTGTACACTCCAGCAAGAGAAGCTGTAGTGGAAAGTAAAACCAAAGCAAAACAAAACAAAAATCTATAATGCAGTTTTCTGAGATACTTTGTGCACTGTGGTCAAAAGAAAAAAAAAAAGAGAGAGAGAACTGCAGGCTGATTTTTCAGGCTTAGATGCAAGTTAAATGAAGGATATAGAGTAAACAACAGATAGCATTTTCAGGAGCATATGGATTGAGCACAGGTACTCCTTCATTTAAGAGCTTAAAATAAATCATATAACAGCTGTTATTGTGGCTGAGATGATGCTATTTTAGTAAAAGTGCCTGCCTAGCTGCAATTGCATTAGGTGTAGCCTACTGATGACATTATGAACATTCACAGATGATATTATTGTTATGTTGCTGTTTTTTTAAAAATGAAATCGCTTTCTCTTCCCCTTCATTAAATCTCTGTAAGTAACCAGCTGAAATTCATTAAATCTACTGCAGGATGAGGCTCTCCAAAACAAAGTCCTAGGATTTGGCTATGCTGCCTCCCGTAACGTCATTGCAATGGCATGACTAGATCCCCAATTATCACTTAGAAAATGTACTAGCTGGTGTCAGACTTATTAGCATGATTATACACGAGGTGTTGAAGAAGAAAGGTAATCAAAACATTGCATAATTGTTTTTCTCTACTAAGGATCTCACTGGATTTCAAGACAGACATTGAGTGAGTGCCTAATGTGTCCCCAGTAAAAGGGAGAGATTTAGTCATGTTGCTGTTTGCCAGTTTTAGAAAAAGCACTGATAAACATAGACAGATTTCAGTAGGAGAAGAAAGAGAGAAAGGGAGAAAGAAAGGAAGGAAGGAAGGAAGGAAGGAAGGAAGGAAGGAAGGAAGGAAGGAAGGAGGGAAGGAAGGAAGGAAGGAAGGA
>JAWLRI010000923.1:7149998-7164634 GCA_034781795.1 Crypturellus tataupa | reverse complement strand
CCTGCTTATTCATACACTAAGCACAGAGACACACATACATTTAGATTCAGTGTTATCATAAGAAAAAATATATATACTGTGTTCATCCACTATGGGAAGCTCGTGTCAGTTTTCAATGGGATTTGAGGTTAGTGGTTCTGTGCAGTTTAACTACATGAGAAGGATTTACCCTTCTGTGTATTAGATGCTACATCATATAATGAACATTATGTTCTATAGAGCAATCACTTTACAAAATTTTGCATTATCTTTCTTGATTCAGTTTCTCCTTTGTATCCTCTGGAATATGTGAATAAGTCTTGTGTCTAGTTTTTTTCTATGTAGGACAGTCTTTAAAAAAGCTCTGTTTAACAACAATTCACCTCTATGTCTAAGCAAAATAGATAGATGTGCCATTAGTCTTTATTCCTCCATTTATGCCATTTTTGACCTCTGCCTTTTGTAGCTTTTTTCTTACCCTTTCTGGATTGGACTTTATATATGTGACCATTAAAGTGTATTAAATTATTTCAAATAAATTTATAGTCTTCAAAGTGCTATAGAGCTCTATGGTTTGGAAGCATAAATGGAATTGTGAACTGTGAAGTAGGCATCCTTTGAGCTGCATGGGTACCTTTGATTAATGATCATCTTCAAATTGCTCTGAACTTGCAGAAATGGTACTCTGGCTAACAGTTGAATTATTATTTGCTAGTAGTCCATTTAATTTAATCTTGATTTTCCTTTTATAAATATTTGCACATTTAAAAAAACGGATATTACATTTTTTGTATCAGATTTAATGGGGAATTTGCATAAAAATGTTTGGTAAGAATTATCAGATTTCTATACAAAATGAAATATAAGATCACTTTCATGCATTTCAGTTCAAAAGTTAGCTGTTTTTTGGGTAGTGAATCAACAGATTTTTTCATGAATGAATTGAAGTTGGTGAATGCCACATTCATACTGTTCCCTTTTTTACATTTTTTTGTTCGCTTTGTGCATACACCTCAAGTTAAAATAAATCTACAGTGGCTTATATGTTTTTCATTCCTGCAGAAAGAAGCTCAGGTTACAATTGTAGAGACGTTTTTCAAATTCTTTTTTTTTTCAGTTCTCACATGCATGGGAGAAGTTGCCTGCATACCATAAACATTCTTCCAAAGACAAAGGCTAGTGATGTGGAACTTCTTTCTGTTCGGACTTGACTCTAGCTGATTATTATTGTCTGTTTCTCCCACTATATTTGAATATTCTGGAGATAGATTGTTATGAAAAGAGAGACAGTATCTGCCTCATTAACATGGAGGTGAATTTAACTAGGTGTTTTCTAGTTCACAGTGGTTATCTGAATCTCCTATTCATATCATACTTATTTTCTGTAGGTGTTCTTGGTCATAGAAGGACCTCTTGTTACAGACTGTAGTAATCTGTTAATAATTTATATTCCCTGTCTTGTTCTAGTAATTCACTACAGATGTCAGCTAAACAATTTGCTATATTCACTGAAAGATTTGAAATTAGTTTCTATGGTGCATGTTGTATAACAAAGGGCCATCTAGTCTACCTGTCTGCTACAGATGCTTAAGCAGATTGCATGTGCGCTGTTAGGCAACATATCTGTATTTCTCTTCTGATCTTTTGAAATCAGTATCTTTATTTCTTATATTTTGGTAGGGTTTGCTCTTTTGTCTGTATCTACAATGGCCATCCTCTAATTCACTGATGGCCTAATTCAATTACTTACTACTCCTCTCAAGACCAGACCTTGCTTCTTATCTTCAGGAATGAGAAGAGCACTATCATAATGTACACTGGAAATAATATATATACATTTATTTTTATATACACATGCATCATTATATAAAAACGTATATAACACATATGCATAAACATATATTTTATGCATGTATGCATGCATGTATAAAGCCAAAATAGGAGTAATAGCTGCGATGCATAGGTTCTCTAAAGAATATTGTCCAGTCCTTTACCACTAGTACACTGGATTCAAGTCTGTGTTGTAATATGACTTCATACAGATGCTTAATTTAATTTAATTTAAATGTTCCTCCTTTTATTTCATCATAATTGATATCTTGTGGGGAGAACTGAGTAGTGGGGAATTAAGACCTCAGAGAAGAACAAACTGCATAGGATACAAAGATTAACTGTCTTCTTAGAAATAAAGAATAAGGGAAAAGAAACACAAAAGAATTATGTAATAGACTGATTTTTTTAACTCTTCTGTAAGGCATCATTAATAGTTCTTTTCTTCAAGAAGGTATGCAAATGATTATTACATTCTAAAGCTTCCATCCCTAATGTAATACCATTAGAAAGATAAAATCCTGTTTGTAGATGTAATTTACATATTAATACATGTAAATTATGAATCAAATCCTAATTCAGCAAATGGAAGTATATACTGTTTACAGTTCATTATGGGCCATGCTATAGCAACTTGACAATTGAATTGATTAAACTTAGGTCAACTCCTATGGCCATCTGGCTAACACTATTGAAGTTGCTGTGATTAATTAACCTGAGAAGCTTAATTAGTGTCAACTGAGAAACTTACATTGAAGTATTCAAAAGGAAGAAGAAAAAAAGAGAGTTTGAATGAGAAAATGTCTGAAGTTCTCTAATTATTCAGAATATCTTTAACTTTCATCTTTCCATTCTTAATCCAGCGTAAAGCCCTTTCTGTGCTACAACTTTTATTATATAACTCCCCAATGACGAGAAATGTAACCTACTCGTCCTGAAAAAAAAAAATACTTTTCTTGCTGTTAAAGAGTCCTGTATCACCCCATCTACCATGTCATATACCTAAAGATATTTGTATTGATGCATAACTGCCCCCCTAGGAAAGTCCATTAAAAGTCTTGAAACAACTTATTGGCTAGGTGGTTCACTCACAGGAAAACCCATGGAGATTCATGAAGTATATTATGTCTAGGCAAAAAAAAAGCAAAAGAAGAAAAAAATAAAAGGCCTCCAGTGAGAAGGCACATTACGGTCCCTTATCTCTGGTAACTGCTCTGGTAAAAAATTAAGTACCATTTATTAAAAATCAAGTAACTCAACAGAAAATTAAGGACATCAAGATGCCATAAAATTTTGTAGTGAAAGCACTATGAGGGAAGATGAGTCTTGCATGGCTAAGTGTCTTCAGGCAAAATGTCGATGTGCTGGGTGATTTTCAATCATCTTGTTACTGGTGTTACTGTGTGTAACAGACTGTTTACTGGAGTGCTGCTGCCACTTCTTTCCCTGTTCCACTGTCTTAAGCAAAAGAACTGGCTATTGCGCCTCATCCAAGGAAATATTTTAATAGTGACTCCTCACTGGGAAGGGTATCCTCCTGATCATGGGTTAATGCTGGGATGTAGGCAAATGATTTGGCCACTGACTATGCCCTGGTTTGAGATTAAACAGAGAAACTCCATGAGTAGTGGATTACAGGATACGGATACTTTCAGGGAGTTTGGTCATGAAAGATCAACAACACCCAGTTAGCTATTTCTGTAATATCACAGGAAGCTGATAATATACAGGACACTGCCTTCTCTGCCACCACAAATGTTATGGACAGTTATTGGAAACTTCATGTTCTATGTCAGCCTCTGTTACCAGTGGATGTTAATCTTAGGGGTGATCGGTTGTGTTTAGAGGAATTCCTTAGTTCGTATTCCAGGTCCCAGTACCCCCCAATCTTACTCTCAATCCCATCCAAGCTAGATTTTCTTTTAACCAGACTATTACCTCTCAACACTGATGATAATGAATAAGCAACACAGAGACTATATCTCTCTATATAACTTGTGTGTTAATAGAAATAAATGAAGGCAAGTAACTTCAAAGATAAAATCCTGTCTCTAAGCCTTGCTGAAAGTCCATTTATGCTTGAAGATATTCACTTAAGTCCAATTTAAGTCCTCCTCAGAATGGAAGCTTAATAAGTATTTCTGAAATTGAAATGAAAATGTGGAAAACAACAGTTCTTTCACAGACAACACATATTTCCCCAAAGGAGTGTGTTTCCAAGGTGCCTGTTCTAGCCTGTACATTTGTTTCCAACAACAACAATCTGTAAGTGGTTACTGGACAGATATTTCTAACAAATTAACAACAAGGTGTGAAATTACAAAAACAACAGCATAACAGTGGCTTCTGGAAAATTATTTAGAGACAGAAAATCTTAATTCAGGATAACCCTCAAAAGTTACTGCAGCCATATTCTGTAGAACAATGTAAAATTCCATGAGAGGGATCCATAACATAAGAATTTTTTTCCTTCTAAAACTGTCACGTATTATAAGATAAAAGCTGCCTACCTCATTATAACAGTTAAGCACTTTCTAACACTCATCTGTTTCATAGCAAGGAGACTTTCTGAGATAAATATGGAATAAAGGCAGGCATTTTGAAGTATTTTAGGAATAAATGAAAACAGTATCTTCACACTAAAGTAACATAACGAAGGAAAGATGAAAAGATAGGCTGACAGCTTCAGCTTTTCTTTTATCATTTCTTAATTTGATTAATAGTTCATCTATTTAAAATCACTTTGTTGCGTGACAGTAATTGGTTAAAATGAGATTGGATATTCTGTCTTCCGAATGATGAATGTTGCATGGTCCTGACTCAGCAAAAAGTTAATCTTTCTGGGGCAATGCAGCTAGGTTTCCTCATATCCAGTCCTAAACTGACATATTCTCAAGTCTCGTTCCTGAAAGTAGTTGTATGCTCATGCATATCCTCAGGTAAGAGCTGGAGACCATGTATAAATGAAAACAATTCCTCATTCCTCAAATGAAGTTAGAAAAACCCAGCACAACTTACTCCTGAAAGACCTTATCCTGTGAAAAAGCAAGCCCATTAAATTATGTAGTATGGTAGGCCATAAGTTTACAGGCTAGCAAATTATCCAGGTGTCATCATGCACATAGGAGACCACATTCATGAAATCAACCACAAAAACGTGCTTTTTTGTGCATATTCGTTATGCTTTACATCTTAGATGAGGTCCAGTGCTCTACCACATTTAAACCATAGGCTGCACACATTACAAAGCTTCAATAAATATCTTTGGCTAAAAATAAACAATTTTGTACATACCTTAAAGAAGGATTGTGGGTTGTTTTGTAAGGTTGCCAAGCTATAAGAAGTCTGGCTATAGGACTATGATTTTGTGATTTTTGTGCTTTGGTAGGACTTGAATTAGTTAAACTTTTCATGAAGATGTAAAAGAGTGAACTTAATTGGTCCTGGTGGGAAAATATTTTTATTTTTTATTTGCTAACAGAATAAGTCTTCTTACTGTTAGTTCCAGTTCTTTTCCTTCCTATGAATTTAAAGAGGTACTGAATTTGTTTTTCAGACCAATGAAGTAAAAATATTAGCTTGAAATTATTTATATTTATTTTAATACATCTATTTTTATATATGCATTTGTTAAACTCATATATAATATCTGTGTCAAAGACATAAATCCATATGTTGAAGTGTTCTTTGTGGATCTTTAATAAACTCTGCTGACTAAATAAATAAAAAGAGAAGTAACCATATGGAGAGAGAAAATGCTACTTTTGTTTATGCAGAATATATCTACCAAAACCGTCCTTAACAAGTTCATTATTTGAAATCTATTATTTTTACCAAATTAGTCATCCATGATATCATAACTTTTGGAATAGTACATTACTGGTGAGGTCATCACATGGTGTTTAGCACTCCAAAAAGAAGCTGAAATAAGAAACTGCAATATAGTCTGTTTCCCCCAGATTTACAATAAAAAGCAGAGTTTTCTTTAAAGACTGTCTGAGTGATTTTCTATTGCAAAATGCAGAGAGGAGGTTACTGAGTTAAAGGCACTGTATCAAGAGCTGATTAATAACCACTGAGAGTGAATATGTGTCTGCCATCCTGCAGCAAAAGCCATGTGTTTCACTACTGCTTTCATTCCAAACTGTGTCTTAGCCCAGTGACAAGGATAATTTCTGACAAGCAAGGAAATCATCTAACACAAGGGATATCATAATTTGCACGAGCAGAATTGCTGGATGACCTATGGACCCAAGGCAAAGTATTCATCTAATAGTGCCAGTGTCTGTCATCTCTGAAAGGTGCTGAAGAAAATGTTCAAAGTCAGTATTTTAGAGTGCTGACTGCAAGACGCAAATTAATGTAGTTTCTTTAAGATCAAATAAGCTCATAGCAGATATTTAAAAGAGCCACAATAAATGATGAAAATTGCTTTAAATGCAGAAATAATAATATGCTGGAGAAACTATTGGAAACAGTATTATATTTAGTACTAAGCTACAAATTTTAAGATGACAATTTTTGAACCAAATAAGGGCTATTTAGCCTACTTTGCATAAAAAATTTTTGTGCTTGTTTTGCTTTTAAATCGCAGTGTTTAAAATAATATATATACAGTTCTTCAATAAGTTACTTTGTTATGATATTGCCTTTTTTTTCCATGTGCCATAACAGTAAATTTTACAAATCAAATGGAATTAATAATTTTCTCTATTTTAACCATAATCAACTGAAAACAGAGCAGAGAAACTGAAGTTCTGGTTATTGCATTGCTTATCGTTACTGTATTTCCTGCAACAATTTGTGTTTACTTTGAGTTAACCAAACATTTTTCTTTCTTCTGTTCCTTTTGTCTGGTATGCTTCACAACATCTTGCTATTTAGAAGATCAACTTATGTTATGAAGGCTCTGGCATCTCTGTTTCAGGCCTCTGTGGATATATGCATAGATATTAAAAATAGGAAGAACTAAAAAGACCTTCCATAAACTGTATTATATATATCTCTTATATATATCTCAGCATATATTTTACTTAGACCAGCTGATCTAAATTCTGAATTTAAAGAGAAAGTGCTACTGTTTGATTGAATTGACTGATTGGATTGTTTGACTAAAATAAGGAGGGGATATTAAAAGAATTTCATTTTACCAATTTTAGCTATCAAATAACATTATAAATGTGCATAGAAATCCCAGTATCTCTGAAATGAATGAATGAATTAACCCAAGTTTAATAACCTATCTAAGGAAATACAAACAGACAAGGTCCAGCTTCCCTTTGTATTCTCCTTCTCTTTTCCCATCCTTTTATGTGGTACAAATAGAGATTTTTTTTTATATCTTAGGTAAAAAATACTTCATATTTAGAAAGCACTGTTATTTTTATAGTACTCAGAAGAAATGAGCAGGACGAGGGGTGAGAGGGTTACTGGAAACCTAAGTCTTGAGCAGACTTTATGCAATTCATAGTTACTGTCCCACTTGTGGGAGACATACCTGTCAGGTTGCTTTGGAAATTATACCAGTTAGATAAGTAATTACAAATTAATAATAGTAAAAAATTACGTTTAAGAGATTGCCTGGAAAGAGTAAGACCTGTGTTTATGGCTAGCCATGAACTTCCATCCATGTAAAATCCTGCAGTGCTGAACCGATTTCATAGAGTGGATTTCATACTTCAAAAATGCTTTGGTTTGCAGATCACATAAGGCACATGCCTTTTATCTTTAATAATCTATTTTGAATGAATTATAGTAATGGTATATTTCTTGTACATAGAAGAAATGTTTATTAATGAACATTTTTTATCTGAAAGTGTATTTTAAATTAAATATTCTCTAAATACATTCATACATTTAATTTGGTCTATAGTTTAAATTTTCTGCTGATTTGAGTAGTAGTTGTACAGATGAATTTACAAACAGTCTTAGAAAATATAGATGCCAGGAGCTTCACAAAATAAAAAAAAAAAGCAGTATATGGTAAGCAGGTATTTTTCTTGAAAGGAAAAACTGACTTGTTCCCCAAGGCATTGCAAACATTATCTTAAAACTATTCCTTGAAACATGGAACAAACAAAACGATTATGTTTGAGGCGTTTATCTGCTGAATGAAGCACCTACAAAAAAGACATCTTTAGATGCTCTAGAACAAAGTTAATTACTAGAGTTAAATTACAATTGAACTTTCAAACAAAAAATGCTTTATTTCAAGATCTATTTTTTGTGCAAATTAAGAGGAAAAGTTGAACCATGAAAAAAAACTGAAAAAAAAAATTCTTTTTTAATGACTATTAGGCTGCATCAGACTGGCTGCATGTTAGCTGGGTTCATTGCATCATATGAAATCTATTATGACTGGAAAGCAGGGAATGGGGAGTTTAAAGAACAGGTTTTTTTATTCAGATAAATATACTAGGTAATTTTATTCAGATAAATATATTAGTATTTGTACAAATGGCTATTTTTCATTGTATTTGACTTAGTTAAGGCAGATCTCTTCTTAGATTTCCACAAATGGTGTTAAAGATGCAGTGTCTTAATGTACTAAGTGTTCCTTTTTGATTTGAATGATGGATGAAGTAGCTTTCCTCGTGCCATACCATGTTTAAAGGACCCTATTTTACTTTACATTAAAGTACGAGCGTATATATGTTGCCTGTGATCAGCTGACAGCTGACAGATTCTAGCTGGAAAGGAGAAACCTGTCTGGAAAATTCTTAAATTGCTCTGAATGCCTTAAATTACTCCAGCCACAAGGAAGAGTGTCTGCAAATGAGCTTTCATCAGATTAAATAAAGCGGTTTAATTAATCAGTGACATACGTATGTTTAGATAACCAAAAAGTTAAGAAGGATCACATACATCTTTTACATCTTTCTCTGGGTGAAAACAGGAAGGTTATGCTTTTGTTGGCACATGAACAAATTAAATTATTATTTTCAAGATTTCTAGTACTATTAACATATTCATTACTTACAGAGGTGTATTCACCACAAGATATGCTGTTTTTTTCCCCTATAAAATATTTGAAATGAAGTATTTTGAGTACCAACAACTAATTATGAATAGAACCATTGAAATAATGACCCCCAGATTGTACAGTCAGAACTGTTTCTTACTGAGGGTACATAAAGATCTTGTCGTCTTGATGAAAATGAAGACATTTGATAAGATGCAATATACGAGTATACTTCTAATATTACTACTCAAACCATAATAACATAACAGATGTCTAAAACTTAGTGTGTAAGCAAAGCATATAAAAGTTAGCTTGCACCTATGTGAGATGCCTGAAGGGATAAAAAGGGTCTTCAGTCGTAGTCATAAATAGCTAAGGTGAATAAAAATTAAGGTAAGTGAAAATTAAGCTATGTTGCTGACTCATTCGTAGGTTTATCTTTGTTTAAAAAAGGACTGTGATTGTTTAAGTAATATAACTCTACTGATTTAGCTTGCTTGGCCAACCCATTATTCATGGCTGTTTGAATCTTTATTTTAACAGTACTTGTTTCAGCACTATAAACTTATAGAACTACTATTTGGAAAGATGCCACATTGAAAAGATCTCTATGAAATTCAAAGGTTATTTAAATAGTATATGGATTAATATTCTATTGTATAGGTATACTTGCAGTACTTTAACCAGAATTTCATTAGAAGTTAAAGTCAGACCTAGACAGAGTAGTTTAGAAGGTATTTAGTATAAAATATACATTATTTTAAGTCACATAGGTGTACATCCATTAACATTTAATTATCACTCACTAGAGTCAAGTAGTTTTCTATGTTCAGGCTAGTTTACATAGTTAAGATTGGTTTTGTGCTACTGGATTGAAAGAAGCTATTGTGGTTTATGAAACAGATTATGTTTAATAATTGGTATTTAGAATTTATAGCAGGAAAATTGTATCTCCAGCTATCATATTATTTTCAAGTTTTACAATTCAGAAGATCGTCTAAGACCTTTTTGGAATAATGATGTCCTATCATTTGAAATCATTAAATCATTACAGCTAGTGAATGAAAATGCATTTGTGGTGTCTTCAGAGAAGTCTAGTTGCAGTGTAAGCTTTACCATTCTGCATTTTTCCCCCTTGAGTATCAATCTCTCAGAAAAAAAGAGGAGTGTTTTCCATGCCATAAGTTTTCCAGTCAGAACACTTATAATGAGTAATAATATATGTTTATGCAAAGTCGGTTGTAAGAAAAATATTTTAACAGCTGTCTACATTGTTCTTTTTCCTATATTCAACTTTAGAGCTTCTTGTGATTGAGACAGATTTTGTTAGAGGCTTCGGAATTAGAGATCCTCATCTTAAAGAGATTATCATCTAATTTTGTCCTAATTCTTGCAGGAACCATATACACAGAATTAGTAATAAACCTTATCTTTCATTATCTTGCTATGTTAGAATCATACACTGTGATACTAATTCTTGCTAATTTGCAGTGCTATCAACTTTTGTTCTTGAAGAAAGGTAGTTTTATAACAAATGCAAAATGCACAAATTTCATTCCTAATTGAGACAATCACTCTGGAATTATTGCCTAGAATAATAAGTAGAAAATCAAAGTGGAGATACTGGTTTTAATTGTCTAGGTTTTGAAGATTTGGAAATCTTTTCTCATCTGTATGAGAAGTCAATTAATAGTAAAACATATAAAAAGAAATAGTCATTCAAAAGGTTTCTTGGAATACTGTTCCAAAGTTTTTTCTGTTTCTGTTTTAGTTATTTACATTGAAACAATATAATCATATTAAATCTTCAATTGCAAAGTTGTCTCAATAATAAACTGGATGTTTTATCTGTTTTGAAAATAACAAAATAAATGTTGTTTACAGAAAACTCCCTGCCAGTTTTGCTGATGCACTTTGAAGTATTGTTGATTTGGACAGACCTATTTGGAGAATGTTTAATCACTGATAAAACCGTTCTGATATAGTTATCAAATTATTTCACTATTCTTTGAGAAGTGACGTTACGTTCAAATTAATTCTGTACCTGTTTGAGAAAAGAGGTTTTTGTTTTTTCTTGAAGTGATGCCTGGGTGGAAGTGGTGAACATTACATTTATATCTCTTCGCAAGAGCAAAGCTTAACAATATATCATCTGTATCTAATTTGCCATGGTATTGTAATGATTCACCATCATACAGAAATCTCTTTACATTTTAGATGGGATCTCTGAAGAATGTGCAGAACGATAATTGGCCAGCTCTCCTGGTGTTACAGTTGGTATGGCTGAGTTCTGCATAGGTCAGTCAATTACAATGGATCCAAAATGAACAACTTTAATACTGCTGTCAGCAAGGCAGAGTTAAAACCTTTCACTTTACTTGATGGTAATTTTGTAATATGAACAAAACTAGCAAGAAAAGTAATTTAAGTAAATTGCTTTTTATTAAGAAGTAATGTCCAGAGAGACCACTGACCTCATACATTAATCTCCTTGCAAGAAGCAACTTTCAGCATTTATTGCAGTATACACCAGCCCTCAACAAGCATAATTCAATAAAAGAGTACTTGCTATACAGAAAATTGGCTGATGGGGCAGAATGTCATAGCACTCCATTCATGCTTTAGTCAATGACTAGGGAGCGTACAACCTATTTACAATATAAAGTATTTTTCATGGCAGTGTTATGTACCTTAGAGATACATCCATAGGGCAAAAGCCTAGTCTATTTATTTTAATAGTGGAGTCCATAAGATAAGCTTTTAAATACGCAAATTCTTGTACATTAACTAATTTTACTTTGAGTTATAAAATTGAGAGGATTTTCATGGTTAAGATAGTTTTGTTTAATTCAGCAGAGACCATCTTCCCCAAACATCTATTGTACTTCTTTGAATTGGAATGCAGAAATGAAATACCTCATTAAATTTGTATGCCAATAAGGTAAATTTCCATTTGACTGGTTTTCACACATTGTATTTCTTCTTAGGGCAATAAATAACTATTGCTTCATTAAGTTTTCACTATTCATTACATTTTTTTTAGAGATTTTTATATTTTTAGGTATATTATCCTTATTTCATTTTGAAAAATGTAAAGTAAGAAACAATTATCTATTTGTGTTCAACCAAGTGAAGAACTTTAGAAATTAAGGTAGAAACCTTACAATGCTGTTCCAGACTGGAAGCACTAATAGGCTAGGGGGAGAGGAAATGAAAGGACCATAAAAGAAAGCAATGTTCATAACAGAATGTTTGCCTCTATGAGTCATTGACAAAGCTCATCATTTTAGTGTTTCAGGTACTGAAATGTCTTTTCAAAATCCAGATTTACTTAAGTGTTCAAACATCCATTTCAAAAACACACGTTTAAAAACAAGCAGGAACAATTCTGTGCAGTAGGAAGGAACATGACCTTTATATCTTATTGTAGAGGAAAGAAGTTACATTTCAATTTTAATTAAGAAAAGGGAGTAAGTTGCACTGATAAAATGGCACAAGGTCAAAGGAGAATGGTAGAAGTGTTTGTTATTTGCCTCTTAACAACAGTGAGTGGAAAATAGATGTAAAATGTTATACAGTCAAAACCAAAGCTTGAAATCTCGAGGTAGCACTTAGTCTGCATTTAGGCAGCAGTATCCAAGAAGGCAATTCTCATAGCTTGTTCCTTTTCTTCTAAGAATTTTTAAGTGACTTAAAACTTAAGTTTAAATTCATGACTGTTGCCAAATCCCAATGTTCTGTTTCAATTTGATAACCATTTTGGCTTGATATGTATTGCAAGCTGAATTAGCATTAAACTAAGTACTTTTCACATAAATTCCCTGAAGAGTTTGATTTGGTAGGAAGGAACAAAGTACACAGTATTAACAGCAGAACTGAGTTTTACAGAAAATACAGTGACCAACATCTCCTTCGTTCAGAAAAAGAGCCAAAGGAGAAGACTGTATCTCCTCTCAGAGAAACTATTGTCTTTTAGACAGCACAGCAATCGTTTGGGACATTTAAGAATATGATTATGGCATTTTCTGGCACAACTTCCACAATTCCCTAAGCATCTTCTAACCCATGTGCAATAATTGCTGAATATATCCCATGCTCAAGGCATTTGCTCAAGCTTGCTCAAGGCATTTGGATTTACTGCATGCATGAGGTATCTTCACTTGCCTGAGCAAATGAAACTCCTTCAATCACGATCCAGTGACATTGAAGCAGTCCTGCACTTACCTGCAACTGCAGGTGCCTGCCTGAAGAGGAACCTGAGACACTTGCTGGAATCAGCTGCTCCACAACTGAGGCACTGCAACCCTGTAGGCTGGGAAGTATGGTGTTGCTGCTGCTATTAACAAGCCACAGGCTTTGTAGTAACCTAGCAGTGCAGGTTTTAGGAATTTTGGGGCTCCTTTGAATTGTCTTGGTCTTTCTGGAACTTGTTTTAGCTTATTTAGCTGTAATAGCAGTTGTCTAATGACATGTAGACATATCCCAAAATACCAGTTTTATCTTGAGCTTAGCTTTGTCCTTTGTATAATATAATGTTTATTTTTACAATAATCTGTGTGTATATCTGTAACTAACAGTAATAACCAATAGTTATTCTGTCTAATATGAACCATTTGTGACCCTGGAACAAAAGTGTCATCAAGTGAAACTGTGCACCTTGAAAGCACAGGCGGAGGATAACAAAGCTTCAGGGCCCTAAATACAAATCTTAATTGGCTATTGGTCACTAAAAGAATACGGCCTTGGGAATCGGCTAAAACTGGTTTTAGCCAAAAGGACACCAAAGAGGACAAAGTACAACATCCATCGTATGCAAATCATAACCATATATTGTAAAATTGAACTGTAACAGGCAGCTCTACATCAATGAAGAAAACTGTCTGACAGAGGTTAAAAAAATGTACAAAAATAAACCCAAGATCATAGGGAAAGAGTCCAACATTAATATCATATGAGTACTGATGAAGAAGTTAGGATGCTGTCAGGCTCACCATAATAACACATTGGAACGCTGAAATAGAGAAAGGGCAGATACGGATAGGTTGTGCTTTTTCAAATTGGGTTAAAATTGGGAAATTTAGACTGAAAATCTGTAAAACATAACAGATATTGAGCTATGCAGAAGAACCAGGGTAGTATAATTATATGTTATAATGCTTCAATTTTACTAATTTTGGTGTTATTACTATTGTTTTCATTTTAAAACCAGTGTAAACTTTTTTTTTTCTTTGAAAATATAGAACTTGGCTGTGTTACACTCATCTTACTCATCTAGGTGATGAATTATTGGATGGATGAAATGAGCAACAGTTTAGACATATATTGTGGAAAATTGTTTTTTAATAGTGTGGTGCATCTCTAAATTATCCTCACCTTAGCACCTCTTCTGAGAATTAGGACATGGCAACGAAGAGTTATCATTTATTTAGACTCTTGATGTCAGAGGGAGCGAAGGTCATACAGCTTCTTACAAAGTAAGTCCTTCACCGGCTTACAGCACAAGACCTGTGAGAGACCTGTGCTTTAACAGAGCAGCTTCTTGTAACTGCCTGTCACTGTTAATGATATGTAATTTATGGAAATAGTAGATAGTAATTCTTAATCAGCAAAGTTGCAGCTAATAATGCTGGAACATAACATGTGGGATTGATGTTAGATTTGTGAAAAATGGAACTGACAAGTGAATTTTCTCCTATAACAGCTGTAAGACTGTTTCAGTAAGGCGTTCGATGTATTCAGTAACACATTTAAGGACTAGTTTAAATCTTGTGCATACTTTTATTATTAGAGGCATGTCTAATAATTCTTGCTTGTCAAAATATTAAATAATTGAATGTTTAATATTTTAATTCTTAATGTATGAAAT